>JADBJO010003754.1:75000-100000 GCA_016801955.1 Conus betulinus
AAATAAAAAAAACAAAAAACCTGACACGTCTGAAAACAGGTCAGATAAAAAAAAAAAAACAAAACAAACACACACACACACACACACATATATATATATATATATATATATATATATATATATATATATATATATATATAATTCCTCAAAGAGAAAGAAGCCACCAAAGCAATGAATGACATGGTGTCCAAAACTACTGACATCTCATGGGAGGTAATACAAAGCTGTGCTCAGAGCGCTGGATCTTCCCTTGATTTCTCCCTCCCAGGAAAAAAAAAAAACGATCAGAAATTAAAGCAAAAACATCTAAATGGCAGAAGAAGAAACAAGTCTATGAATAAAGGTCATAAGGACAGATAGATGCTTGCGAAAATGGACTACTAAAGTCCACATTGGACTGTGTGTATCGTTTCTCTTATATTATCATCACATTACAACAAAAACGCTGGCAAGCAGTAAAATATCATGGGGGAAAAAAAGTTTTAACGAGTTTCCAGCACAAAGGCAGGAGAATGGTCCGAACGGGCAGAAAATCACAGATAAGATAATGTTGCTTATAGCCCAGCCGACCGCAAAGGGCCATATCAGGGCAGAGAATCACAGGCCAACAGCAGAGACTGCCAAAGGAAGGCAAAGGCAATGACTGGAAGAAAAAGTGAAGTTATCAGAACACAGCTTCGGAGAAGAAAGGGGAACTATTTGTACTGAAAGAGCTCCCGGAGTACCGACTGGGACTGCATGTCAAGAACATAAATCATGGGGGAGGGCTGGAAAGGCAAAGAGGTATTCCGCGTGAGGCTAGGAAGCAAAAAAAAAAAAAAAAATGACCCGATAAAACGAGGCATGGTATGCAAACGGAGGAGGGCGAAAGGGGAAAGACAGACTGAAAGAGAAAAAGACACACCATAAGATGCTAGTAGAACCTAGAGAAGTTCTGTTTCTCAACTGTTGAACTCATCCACCAGAAGCAATTCTGCATTGACAGACGGTGCCGGTACGCACACGGCATTTCGTAAAGACACCAGGAGACATAGCTGCTCCCTGGCAGATGCCATGTGTGATGGCCACCGGACGTGACACACACAGCACCTCCACTGAAGGGTCCCACTGGGGGGATCAGCCATGATTGCAGAACCTCCCGGCAAAAAGACGCCACCACCAAGCTAACTGCTGCAGGCGTTCCACAGCCTCGCTCACTGCTGTTTCGCTGACAGGTGAAGCCAGTCCAACTCCTGACGCAGCCAAGCTTTCACCACACAGTCTCACGTGCCCTCCGACTAGAACACCGGGTTGCAGTCCTCCACACTGGAAACAGAACTTTCCCTGTAGTCAGTGGGTCTTTCCTCACCGTCACAAGGACTTCCGCCAGAGTCAGCAAAAGGTGGTGATGACTGGCCGGGTTGTTTATAGCAAAGAACTCTTAAGCTCAAACCGAGTTTACGTTTTCTTTCAAACAGTATGGGCATGAATGTTACGCCCAGAAACAAATTTATGACAAATACACAATGTCAAGACAACAACAACAATGAAAAGAAATACATTCTCCTTAAATGTAATTAATCTCAAGACTGAAAGCAAAGAATTCTTTTCCTGTCAAACACAAAATTTCAAAACAACAATGAACAAATTTCCTCCTTGGCAAATGTACACGTTTGAGACGACCATCTGACAAATAGGCCAAACAATGAAAACAACAAAAAAACTCTTTTCACAGCTACTTTTAAGAAGACAACATACAAATCTTTTCGTGAGAAAATCTTCCCCTGACTATCACTTGATTTTGTAAAAATCTTTTCATGACAAATGCACAACTTCAAGTCGATAACAAGAAACATTTCACTAACATACGACCTATTTCATTACACAATTAACAAACACGTCTTTTTGTAACAAATACTCAATCTCAAGACCAAAAAATTTCAAGATGTCAATAAAAATCTCTTTTCCCCACAATAAATAGCTTTACGATGACAACATCCAGAATCTTATGATAAGATATTGCAAAGCAACAGCTTCCCTCTGCAATATCTTTATCCAACTCGTTTATATTCTGAAAAAAAGACTGAAAGTGCAATAACAATTACAACCAATAGTCATCACAGTAGATTGAAAAGTTCAACAAAGATAAATCAAAAGTATTGCAACCGAGTGATCAAGTGAAATTTCATCATTGATTTGTTGAATCATTTCACCCTCATGTCATGGAACCTGTAATGCATTACATTTGCCTACAAAAAGCAGACACAGTAAAACACGAAGTGCAATTCACACACACACACACACACACGCACGCACACACACACACACACACACACACACACACACACACTTAAGGGAAGCAACTCTTTAAACCTGGAATGGAATGAGAACAAATGGATCAGGAATGAGATCCCACATGTCTTTTACAAGCTGACTGGTTTTCATGTGGTGTGAACAACTGCAGGACGAACTCAAGACTCACTTCTTACACATAAATCAACACATCTTTTTTTTAATACCCAAACTTCTTTCCGCTGACTGTCCCCTCTCTCTATCTTTCCGAACCTTCTGTCCTTGTAGACTCCACGCAGGACGCTCCAATCACCTGTATACATTCATATTCCTTGACTCACAGGAAGACAAAACTTCTGGCTCCAACCTCTTTTTTTTTTTGAATGAGCGCCATCTCTCTGATGTTTACTGCCCTATGACTTACTGTCACATTAAAAGGAGGTTAGGTTAAACTCCAATAACGTGGACACTTTTTTGTCCAAGATGCAAACCGTTTCATGTGGTAATTGCAAAATAACTGTACCACATTAAGACTGCTTGTCACGTGATGCAGTGTCAGACTTCTGGTGCTTGGACAACTTCAAACAATACTTAGGTTTTGTTTCTACATAACCTCACCCTGTAATGCTCACAGCAGGCACATTTTCAGTCCAAAACATTCGAAGGTATTATAGAAAATTGTTTAATAATGTCAAGCTTAACTTGTTCTTGCAAAGTTTAGGGGACACTGTCCAGTTTTTGAGACAACATTGTCAAGGTCAGGGCTTGCCCAGCTAATTTGAACAACAACAAAAAAATTATCCTGAAGAACTGAATAAGACAGCAAAAGGGTGCATACTATGGAACTTTAACCTTAACCTTTAACCTTCTCAACCCCAACTTCCCAGGTTGGGAGCCTGCTGGCTAAATCTCAGCACAGCATAGGAGTCTACATCTTCCTGACATTTTGCGCATTTTTGTGATGTTCTCTGTGTAAAATGCAAGAGCAGAATAAGTAAAAAGCTTTTTTTTTTTAATTGTAATTTGCAGTCAACAAAAACAGCCACAAAGATCACGACTGATGCTGTGGAACTTATTCTTTCAATCAGAACAATAGCCCTTGAAAATTAAAAAAAAAGGTATCACGACTTCCAAAACAGTTTCAAATTGTTACTCCCAATTTGCTAGAAAGGTACTTGACGTACGCACACATGAAACACACTCTAGTATCCATACATACAGATGAACATGTACACACCCAGTCCACCTTTGTCATGGTGAAAGTTTTTGAAGGAGAAATGAAAACTCAGACTGGGGGAAGAGGGAGAGGGTGACAAGGTCAGTGTGGACAAGGCAGAGAAACCTCCAGGCGAAGGTCCTCCAAAACCTTCCCTATTTCTGGAATACAGTTACCTCCCTGTAATGACAAGCCCCTCTTCAAAAACATCTTCTCCTGGAACAGTTCTGAACAGGAAAGACCTATGTTTTATCATAAAATAAAATGAAAACGCAAAAAAAAACAACAATAACAAAATATGGCACACACGAGGGATACATTATCATCCATGATGAGATAAACAGATTTACATTGTATTGAATGCAAAAAAGAAGCGGCTCTGGTGTGCAACAACATCCGCAAACAAAACAAAACAAAACAAAACAAAACAGGTAGTGTCATGGCAATATTCTCAAAACACAAGATGCAAAGCATATAAACAAACTCCCAGTTTATCTTGAATACGCGTGTAGATGTCAAAAGCATGTTTGCTATGAAAATACCCCTGATCTACCGGTCAGTTATTAGATCTAAAGCTATTTTAAAATCCGTCAAATACAGTACTTTCATAGATATTTGTCAAATAAAAAAAAAACATCACAATCAAACATGCGTCACAATGTATTTCGTCACCAAGATATTCCATAAAGAAGAAAAACCGTTTTGGGCCATTATAGCCGTTAGTAACAGCTATTCCAGTAAAATAAATCATCGGGCATCATCCGTGACCCATAATGAACATACCTACAAATTTTCAGAAAGATCAGCCCAGAAGTTTTGTCTGGAGTGAGTGGAACACATTTTGACCACAGACAGGCAGACACACAGACAGCATTTCTTCGTTCCCATTGTAAAGTACTCCCTGTTCTATAAGAACTGGGAGTACAAAAAGCAAAGAACAAGCTCTCTGTGTTTTTCCGCCTCATCCTTCAACGGTCCTCTCCTCCATTCTGCCCATGCCGCTCCCTCCACCTGCCCAACTGACCATCCCATCCCAGGTGTGTCCTGCTGCAGTCCCAGTAGCGCAGCCCACAGGGAGCCGTCAGCATCCAGCAGTCATGAGGTCACCTACCACAGGAGACGCTGCACAAACTGCCGAGTCACCTTGGACATGTTTGGCGTTGCCTGTTCTGATCTGACATATCCAGAACACCCCCAACTTCGATCCCTATCGACAACAATAACTGCTCAGTGACGGAACCAGCATGACTTGGCCCGTCCCCTCAGGCAAACGTTACCAATTTCATCCGAAATAAACACCCATCAACTGACAAATGGTGGAGACGTTGATGGTGAAGATGTTGATGCCAACTCACCACAGTCGTGGATATTTAGAGGAGGTCCCAGCAGAGGTCGCTAAAAGAGCAAGGCATGAAGCACTGCTGCCACCCATCTGTGGTCAAGGTTGGGGAAGTATGGGATGAGGAGGATAGAGTGGGTGAAGAGGGGTCAGTTCAGCCTTGCCTGAAAAGAATATTCAGGCCCCTGCTGCTTCAGCTGTGGAATGTGGAAGTAAAAAGGAAAATACATTTTCAACTGCATGTTGTTGCCGACATTCATGTAACATCGTTTGAATTTCTTTCTACAATACTTTATAACCCTTATTCAAAAATGACACCTGCACCCTACCCCCCCCCTACTCCCCCCCCCCCCCCCCCCCCCCCCCCCCCCCAAGCCACACATTTTCCAATAATGTTTTGAAATTCTTGAATTTTTTTTTCACACAACATCTGGAATTTCAAGAATCATTTTTAAAATAAGGAAACTCCAAATAAAAAAAAAAAAAAAAAAAGGATTGGCAGGTACATTGATTGATGGACCACGGAACAGTTGACTTAAAAAAAAAACAACCCTGATCAATGAGAATGAGGATGAGAAGAGGACGCTGCAGAGTTCCACTGTAGTCAGGTCACAGGACAGGACAGCATTCTACGTTTCCCTTTCCTTGTCTATCCTGGCGTCAACCAGGCCTGACAGATACAGACACCTGCAGTGCTGGATATGAAATTTGAGTGACATCATCACACACCCATCAGCTAAGTGAATAAAAAAAACTCCACTGCGTACTTCCCAGTCTTCCCATTCAGGCTTACAGCACACTCAACTCTGGACAGGTGTCAAATCACCAAGTAAGACTTCCACCCATGACCTCCAAGTTCACAAACAACCGTGGCACCAAGGCCACTGGTCAGGACAAACTTGCTTATCTCCCATCATTGCTGTACAATGCCACCAGGGAATCACTTGCACTGGTTGCTAAGCAGTGAACTTTTTTGGCCTAGAGGATTAATTTGAATTCAAAAAAAAAAAAAAAAAAAAAAAAAAAAAAAAAGGCTGGTGAAAAGAGAGGACATTCTACTTTCGCCATGGTTGCTATTTCCCCCCCGAGCGTCCTTCTTCTAGTTCACCATGACACTGACAAGTACCTTACAAAAGTTTACTCATCAACAGCAAATCAATCAAATGTGCTGTCGCAAAAGACTGCCTGACTGAGCCAGTGACACAAAATTCTTCACAGAGCGTAACAGTGAAGCACTGGCAACACAAAATCGCAGCGAGCTGTATCACAAGCGTAGCGCTGGCAGCTCCGGAGATTGTCAAGACTGGTTCCACAAGATGCATGTGAACAACAAGAACAAAAGAAACGTCATTCCGAACTTCCTAAAGAAAAGAAAGAAAAGAAAAAAGGGTTCAAACTGGGTCTATTTTTCAAAGATTTTCAGATCAATTGAAAAATACTCATCCCTTTCAGAAACTTAAGTCATCTATTGGAACATTGTTGAACAGAGCCTTCACAAAAATGGCTGTAAAGTGCTAATGTCGAACTGTATGTAAGTCTCAGCACCGCACATGGGTCTGCTTCACAGTGAGTGGCTTGTCACCTGGTATGTGGCAGGGAGCCTTCTCATCTTGTAAAAAGTGTTAGTGTTTAAAAAAAAAAAAAGAAAGAAAAAAAAGGGTGTGTACGTGTGTGTGTGTGTGTGTGTGTGTGTGTGTGTGTGTGTGTGTGTGTGTGTGTGTCTGTGTGCCATTGGTAAAAATCTGTTACTTCTTTGTGGCCGGCCTCAACCAAGTATGGTCTACATCTGACTGGTTTATAGGGGACATTTTTCAACAGGCTTATTAGACATATGTCTCACCATTCACCTAACCCACCACACCCCTCCCTTCTTCCCCTCTCTCAGTCTCTCATGCTCATAATTTGCTTCCAAGGAAACTGAACAGTGTATAAATTCAATATTAGAGATGGTAATGAGACATAGTAAATAAACATAAAAAAAAGAAGAAAAATGCTACAAAGATCATACACTTCATGCATGAAAGTACCTATACCAACAGCACACATGATGAGCCAAAAAGCAAAGAAAACAAAAACGCAGCATGTTGTTTGGATTACACAACAAATATATAAAAAAAAAAAAAACTCTCGGGGAAAAAGTGGGACAGGATGCATCGTACAGAGACAAAAAGAATACAAATGTGACACACCCCTACGCTAAATGGTTCGTTCCGCACCTCCAATCGTCAGAAGCATCTGTTTATCCATTTTCCATTTTTGATCGAAAACAATGCTGCAATCACAGGTGTATAAACCAGCTATACTCTTTGCAAAATTCAGCATCTATGATTGTGAGAATCACTTTGTGAAAGTTGCTGTCTATCCATTTTCACTGTTGAATGAAAGCCCCAGTTCAATTCGTTTTTCTCAATCATTTCTACTCAGGGGTCCATCACCAGACTGACTGGTTTGTGTCAAATTCCATCCATTCAAATTAATGACAGGGTTTCACTACAAAAACAAGCATTAAAGGTACATTAAGAAAGCAAAAAAAACAAAGCAAGCAAGCAAAAAGGCTAAGGGTATAATACCACTCATTCCAAAGCGACAAGTCACAAATTACAGAGGCCGTTCTTCACACGAATCGAGCCGCAAAAACGATCAGCATCCTAGTTGTGACTCTGCCTAAGTGTGCAGTCTTAGTGTGGTTTAGAATCTGAAAAAAACAAACCCCTCCCTTCATCCCTCCCCTGCCTCCCTCCCACCCCTCAAAAAAAAATGATAATCTGAAGGATGAAAGAGAGTCCAAACAAGTCACACAATCACACACACACACTTCAATCCATTACCATGCGCACACTTTCTACCCTTCCCTATAAATGCAAACCCTCTTCTACCACAAGCACATTCGCAACCTCTCTCTGTACTGTTCCACCCCGCCTTCCCAATTCATTCCCTCTCCAACGACCATTGTCCCAATCATCCCCTCGCCCCGTCCCTCGCCTCTCTTGCTGCAGCTAATCTTTCCATACACACACACACACACACACACACTCACACACACACACACACACACACACACACACACACACACACACACACACACACACACACACACACACACACACACACACACACACACACACACACACACACACACACACACACACACACTCCCTTCTTTCATTCTTCACGCAGCTGTCACCTTGTACAACAGCAGAACTTACTGTCAGGCCAAAACAGAGCTTCATTCTTCGGATCACCACCAACCTTTCACCGGAGGCTTCGCTGTTTTTCTTCACTACAGGCACACTGTTGTCAAGCTACCTCCACCACTGTTTAGCCACACTGTTGTTTAGCAACACTGTGAGGCCCTATGGCTGAGATTTAGCAACGCACAACCATTATTTAGCAATGTTATCAAACGGCAAGTAATGTTGACCAATAATATGAAACTTGGAGGCGATGTTCAGACATGCTGTTACATTTGCAACCACAGCCATCCTCAAAGGATGACTATGCTGTTGTCACTGTAGGTCATTCGGAATAACCCTTCATGTCTATCACCGAAGATGAGTTCTTCAGTGGTTTTACTGCTGCCGAGGGCAACAGTGAAAAAGAATGTGAATAACGGAAATCCTTTTTGTTCGTCACAGTGTGTTTGGCCTTCTCCTATTTGCTTGCCACTCAGAACATCCAAACTTCAGAATACACACGCTTTGTCGACACTGTGTCTGCCATTGTCGTTGTTGATTTTCATAGCTTCTTTCTTGCGGCTAATCAATTACTTGCTGCCTTTGTGTTTTTTTTTTTCCAACAACCTTCTTTTAAAACTTTGGCAGATACGGCTTACATAACAGTGTGGTTTACTACCTGGAAACTATGGTATCATCACCCGTAAACATAAGTATTATTGCAACCATAATTATCACAGTAACCATAACATATCACTGTCAACTTTCACTGTGACCCACAGTCATCACACTGGTTGGAGCACGCTAGTCTTGCTCATTAGTGGACTAAACTGGCGATATCTATCATTCATTGCTTAGAATTTCATCTGTTCCTTTGGACTTCTGACAACATTCTACGACCCAAAACACAGTGTGTCTTTCATTATCTAAACCCCATGTAAACATTCAACTTGAGGTCAGGGCCAGTTACATTTATCATTTTTTTTTTGTTTGTTTCTTTTTAACCGAGAATCTCCTGTCCAATGTCAACAACCTTTACAGGTGTTAGCTTTTCCACTCCTCTGCACCCCATCCCTGGATCCCCTCCACCCCTGTACACTCACACCCCCCCCCCCCCCCCCCCCAATTCCCCTCCCCCATCTTCTTCCACCTGGAGCCAGGACAAACAGCCAAGCACTTCACACAAGGAACAGAACAGCAGCAGCACAACCCAAGTTTTCCCTCTCACCGTTATATCTTTGATTCGTCGACCCTCTTGCTGCTGTTTATCAATGGCAGTGGTAACGGGGGAAACTTTGGTCTAGGCAGTTTGTGAGGCTCTAAGTTTACTACACAAACCTACGCACAAGCACCCAAACACACAGCTCATTCTCACCATCAATATACGCCCCATCAAATCTGAAATTTTTCTTCACTTTAAGAGAGGGTGTGGGTGGGGGAGAGGGGGAATGAAGTTAGCAACACCCAAAAGGAACAAAATTTCAACATTCACACACACACACACACACCTGCACGCACGTGCATGTGTACACACACACACACACACGCACACTCTTACCGCTCCACCCTGCCACAGAAAATCCTTCATGTCTTTCTCCAGCTTTAAGAACAAACAAATGCCAGAGCAAAACATGCAAGCGAACAACACACACACACACACACACACACACACACACACACACCTTTACATCTCTACCCTGCACAGAATAAGCCTTTGTGTCTTTCTCAACCTTGAAACAAACGCCAAAGCAAAATATGCAAGGAAACACACGTACACACACACACACTCACACACACACACACACACACACCAAAACACAAAATATGGAAGAGTATTGTCGTAGAAGTTGCTGTGACATCATCGACCGTTAGGATACCGGTCAGGGTCATCCCCCATAACAGGCGCCTCCATCCCCGCCCCTCCCAGTCCCACCGGTGCACACACATGCAGCGCCCACGCTCAGGGGGTTGTCGTCGCTGGAACAGCTCACCTGGGGCACAGCTTCACCGCCGGGTCCCTCCCTCACAGGAGAGACTGTTCAATCATGATGCTGTCAAAGCCGTCAGGGGGCTGGTGGTAGAACTTGTCAAACTGCACGTCCAGCACCGCCCCATTATCCACTGAAAGCACACAGGGAAGGGGGCTTAACCTCTGCAAGGGTTGAGTTCAGTTTTACTGTCATAGCCCAGGCAACCACACAGGACTGAAAGCATATAAAGAGATGCAAGCAGGAGGACCAAAAGCATATAAAAGAGACATGAGCATGCAGGCAGCTATCACGGCTGTTCAGAGCAAGTTACTTAGTTTTGTGAGGAAGGGGAGTTTACAGCTCATCCGCAGCTGCAGAGTCTAATCCATGAATGCAGGTCAGGGAAAGGGGTGTTTTCTGCAGGCCGCTCCCCACCAGCCAGCTAACTGCGCTGTACTCGGCGAACTGAATATCATCTGAGCATAACCAGTCTGGCAGCAATGTGTGTTGGCATTGTTTGAGCAGCCATTACAAATGGGGCTGTCGGTTTGATAATTATGACTATCATGAAAAATGTAATATATCTGCGCTCTTGAGATGAATGAATGAATTGACGAATTCCCGACAATTTTTTAATACCAAACTCGACTAGGTTTATTTTCCTGTAGATAATGTAGATACAACATGAAAGCAAGTGGTCAGGCAATATCAGATCAATGACAACACACACAAAATTGTGCAAAAATAGCATCATCACTCTCAGGGTATTTATTTTTCCCTAGTTAACTAGTACACAAGTTTAATACATGCCTCTGGTCGGACTACAGCAACACAATGTTGGATTAGAAAAATTTGTAAGCCTTGTTTGTTCACCCTTTCACTGAGAGTCTTGCGCGGGACAGAAAAATAAAGCTGTGATGTTCCTCCCTTGTGAAAAGTTGCAGCCCTTTGCATGCCAAACAGTCCATGCTACATACAGTACGCTCCCTTTGTTTTCGAAAAAAATGAAGCTGCAATGAATTCTGGGAGAACTAAAACTGAAAGTATGCAAAAGACTGATGACTCGTTCCTCATCTTGGCAGCCTCACACATGCACTGATGTTTGCTGATCATTTTGCAAAGCAAGGTCGCCTTTGAAATATGTCGCCTTTGAAGTAACCCTCTTCTTGACAGCCTCATACACGTGCTGACATATGCAGATAATCATGCAGAACCGAGACCTGCTCTGATGTAGCCAAGTCAAGCAGTTCCTTCCTGCTGGCGCTGTCTGTTAGGTAAAGATCAGACGCCCTCTTCTTTAAATCTCACAGCTGCCACAGAAAACGCTGTCATATTTTCAAAGATATCCTTGCATACTGGACCGTCAAACCTATCCACACCTGCCACCCCCTAAGAGACCAATGAGTAACAACTGAAGCTCAGTCAGGCAAAAAATGTAATTTCAGAGAGCTAGGAGTAATCAAGCCCGACACTTACCTTTTTTTTCAACAAACACGATGCGATGAAATTGTTCGCACAATTTTTGAGAACTTTAGTTTTTCTTCAAAAACAAGCTTTCTTTTAAGTGTCACAAGAAATCTTTACAAATTATGAAAATGTAGAATACACTGGAAACACATATGCGATGACACCTTTGCTCTTGCGGTCATCACATTGGCGTTATCACAAACCAAGGACAGGCAGTTCTGCCTCGGCACACCAAGGCTTGATAGTGCGCCAGAAACAACCTCAAAAATGTTCTCCCCTGTTGCTGACTCTGTGCATGTGGGGTTGGCGATCAACTCAGTGGCGATTGTATCATTTTTTTAAGTATCGCACCACCACAGGAAAGAATTTGCCCCCCCCCCCCCCCCCCCCATTTCCTGACTTCAATCAGTCCCCCAACACAAACGGTCCATTCTGCTGCAGTCCCCCATGGCAAGGGTCCTCACAATGTGTGTTGTCTGTTCAACCACTCTTGAACTGTTCGGCGATCTCTGAATCTGAGAACGCTTCTTTAAAGAGCTGGGATGCATGGTCGGCTGTGCTAAGAGCGGTGCTGCCCTCGACAAAAAATCCGGCCACCAATGCTTCAGCCCGAATTACCCTTTTCCTCATTTTATCCTCTTTATGAGGTGTCTACAGTCTGAAAAAAAAAAAAACTGTGTGATGCTGAAAGAATTCAACGCGTTAGAGGAATCGATGTGCTTGTGTGACTCAATGTGATGCTTCACATCCACCATCCCGTCATGGGAAAGTGTGAAGTCCAATTCGCAAGTGGTACACCGTGCACAATTTACACCTTTAGCCAAAGGTCGTATGCAGGGGAACTTTTCTGAGTATTCTTTTCAGGACTTTTGACCAAGTTTTGTTTCTTTTTCGCATCTTGTCCACAACTTTCTGCTCCACGCTTCGACATTTTCGTAGCTACAACTTCAAATGGACGCCAACTTCGCTGAATGGTAAAGATGGTGAAACGAACTGCGCATGACCGGAAACGCTTCTTGAAGATTACTGGTTATATGCACGGCGTCGAGCGTGTCTGTACATAAGCCGATTTTTTCATCCCATTTTTTGTTGTTTTTTTTTGTTGTTGTTGAAAACTTTCAATGCGTATTTTTTTTGCTAAATGCGTAAGGGCGTAAGATTATCACTTAGGTGTAATAAATTACGCGAAATGCGTAATGGTTGGCAGTCTGCCTATCACACGGCGGATCCAGGATCTCTTTGACCGTGACAAAGGTCTGCACTTTTACAAGTTGTCTTTAAGCCATAACTCTCACTGCAAAATTTAACGGCAGTCATCATCATCATCAGAACAGCTCCTCACCGTAGAAAGCGGGATAGACGGTGCCCTTGATGCCCAGGAAAGGTGAACACAGCGCTGTGCCGTTCAGGAAGAAGTTCATCTCAATGTGGTCATACGTGATGCCCTGCACATAAAAGCAACACTCTGAACTGATGACCTGACACTTTCTTATTTTTTCTTTCTTTCTGCGTATGCAGGCTGATACTCCTGAGGCTGCCTGTACAGACAGGCAGTGGAATTTTTGTGTGTATGACCGTTTTTTTTTTTTTTAATCCCACCATTAAGGCAGCCATACTCCCATCTCCGGGGCAGGTGCATGCTATGTGTAACGTGTCATCCATACCAACGGCCAAACTGGCCTTCTCTTCCGAAAGTTGGTGATGGGATTTTACGTGTGTCCAGGATGTTGTGTGTGCGTTCACTCTCGGGAACCTCGGTTTATAGTCTCATTTGAAGGACTGTATGGGGAATGGAGTCAGAGCCAATGTTAACTCCGAGGGAAAAATCCCCCTGTACCAAAATTAAAACCTGCAACCCCAGGACCACGAGTCTGGTGCTCTACCAACTGAGCTTTTCCGGCCCCCGATGAACTGACTCAAGCTGATAAGTCTGGAGTTTAAGTAACACTGGCAGCCATCCACCTAGGGACAGGGGTTAGCTCAGGCTGTTGCTGACTGGGAAGCTGTGGATTCGAATCCCATCAGGGCCACATCTCTATGGGAACTTTCTAGCCCTGGCTGGGTCTGCTCAGACCTGCACTGGGCACAGTGGTGCACTGGGTGGCTGTTACGAGTGAGACTGGCATCATGCCTGTGAAGGACCCCCCCCCCCCCCCCCCCGATGAGCAGGACACCTACAGAGCATCCCCTTCATCATCCTTGATGATTACCATCAACCACATCCCACAGAACTGTCCACTGCACACCTGACTGCTGCCCACTCCATGCTGACCTGAAAGGAACTTGGCCAGATGATGAACTTGGCCAGATCCATACTGGACATTTTTATGTACTTTTCCCACCCTCCTGACCAAACCAGCACTCTTTTTTTTTTTTTTTTTTTTTGATGACATAATTCAACAGTCCCAAAGTTCTAAGTTGTTTGTGTTCCCTTATAGTTGTCATTAAGTTCATGCAGCAGGTTTTTCTTAGATCTTTCTCTTTTTTCTTTTTTTTTTTTTTTTTTTTTTTTGTTGTGTTCTCTAGCATACCATTTCCTCCCAAAGCATTGCAGCATGGCAGCAGCATTGAAATCGTTATAATGCTTGGCTGAAAGTGTAGCACTCCGTGGCTCTCTACCACACCCACTTCATATCAGGGGATTAAAAAACAATCTCGGGCGAATGGAGAAAGGGGATCAGTTTAACACTGCACTAACCCACCAGGACAGCAGCACATTAAAGTGTGGAACTAAAACGGCAATTTCTATGTTGGGTGCCAGCACCACTTAAACTTAAACTCACAACATCACGCTACCGACTCTCCTCTGGGGAAAAAAAAAAAAAAAAAAAAAAAAAAAAAAAAAAAAACCACACACACACACACACACACACACACAAAACCATCCAACCAAATAACAAATATGAACATTATCAAACCAAAGAAACATAACTATTTTTTTTTAATTAAAAAAAAAAAGGTTGCAATGGACTTACAATAATGTATAACTTTTTTCTAATTAAAAAACAAAAGGCTGCAATCAACTTACAATAATGTCTCCTTCGTGTGGCGTGGGCGGTCAGTTTCCCCTTCTGTTCTCCTTTGTGAAACAAGGTTCCATCCTGACGCACCACCCAGGAATCTTCGTCGGCTCCCATGGGAACGTCGCTGAGGTTGCATTTCCGTGTGGCCACCCCTACCCCCCATATACCTACACACCACTATGGGGTTACAGGCAGTTAAAACAGTTAAGGCTGATCTTTGTCATGCCTTTTGTGTGTGTTTGCCATGGTGTGTTTGTGGAATGTTGTGTTGGCGGAGGAGAGAGAGAGAGAGAGAGAGGGGGGGGGGGGGGGGGGGGGGAGGGGGGGGGGGGGGGGGAGAGAGAGAGAGAGAGAGAGAGAGAGAGAGAGAGAGAGAGAGAGAGAGAGAGAGAGAGAGAGTGTGTGTGTGTGTGTGTGTGCGTGCGTGCGTGCGTGCATGCATGTGTACGTGCATGCTGCCTGAATGTGTGTGTGCGTGCATGCGTGCGCGCATGCATGTGTACATGTCATGCCTGCCTGAATGTGTGTGTGCATGTGTGCATGTATGTGTACATGACTATGTGTGTGTGTGTGTATGCATGTGTGCACCTGCACATGCACTTGTGCATGTGTGTGTTTATGGTGTTTAACGGACTGACGGTAAGTGATAAAGAAAAGGGAAGGGGGGGGGGGGGGGGGGGGGGGAACAGAAAGAGGGAAGAACACACAGAAAGAGAGGCAGAAAAGCAAAAAGGAGCAAAAAACAAAAAATGTGACAGAGAGGGAGTGGCATGATGAGACAGACAAGACAGACCTGGGAGATAGACACTAGACAGAGGAGAGGAACCCTAACTATTGTGCTGGGTGAGAAGTCAACCAACAGCCCACATTCAGGACATCAAATAAACAAGTCAGTACATAAACACAACAGCTTGTATGCTCATATTGCCCACAGCAATCATAAATTTGCACACACACACACACACACACACACACACACACACACACACACACACAATGCATGTATACACAGACACTGACAGTCACACATACACACACACACATGCATGTACACACGCACACTGATAGTCACACACACACACACACACACACACACACACACACACACACACACACACACACACACACACACAGATACATACAAGTATGCATACACACACACACACACACACACACACACACACACACACACACACACACACAGGTACACACACACACACACACACACACACACACACACACACACACACACACACACACACACACAAGCAGCACTGAAGGTGAAGAGTGGGAAAAGGGGGCATGCACACTATCTACAAATTTTCACTGAAAATTTGGAGGGGGCTTCTTTTTTTTCTAAGTTTTTTTTTTTTTTTTTTTTTTTTTTTTTGGTCATTTTTTTTAAAGGGCTTTCACTTTTTTTTTTCTTCTTCAGACGTGGGCCAGAAGATAACAGCAGACAGCAGAAAACTTATCATCAGAATGACATCATTTCCTGACCCAAGCCATGTTACTCTTATTCCTTACAACATTCAGAACATCTGATTGCAATGCTATCAGGCAAAGGAAATGTTGATCATCATAATTGGATGAGCATGTTTATGTAGTACTCTTACACCACCTTGCATCATGTGACAACATCCAGTGAACTCTCACACATCTGCAGTTAAGACATAAAATGTACAGCCTTCTTTCTCCCTAGACCCCTCCCTCCCTCTACCACACACGCATGCACGCGCGAATGCATGCACGCGCGCGCACACACACACACACACACACACACACACACACACACACACAAACCTGTGCCTTAAAAAACTGGTTTGAAAAAAAAACGCAGAACTATGATACTGAAGTGCATTCATCAAATGGCTGTTTGAAAAAAGAGTTTAAGATTCTGTTTACAAGGATGAAAGTAATGGCAGACAGAGAAATGTGAGGAGTTCCAGATTTGTAAAAAAAAAAACCATAGATTCACAGTATTTGGGACACCTGTAACTGTCAAAGCTCTGAAATATGAAGTCATGCAGCTTCAATACTGGCGGACAAGATGAAACAAAGTCAATATTTTCATAACCTGTATTTCTGTGTGAGAAAGAAAGTTGTATTACCAAAATTGTGCGAAGATTACCATGAAAATTTTTTTAAAATCCTAATAGCATGAAGAATAAAAAAATTAAAAAATAATCGGCACAGCATGACCATGTCACCAAAATCTGAAGTCTTCTGATTTGCATCATGTTCACAAGCTGTGTTTTCCTTATCTTCCATTTTCCTGATCAGTTTAACCGCACTGGTGGCGGCATCACTGTCTGGCCCAAGAACACAATAATGACAATATCAACTGTGTTTCATCTCATCCCCCCAAACTGAAATGACATGACTTCAAAGTTCATAACTTTAAATCACCACCAGTGCGCTTCAGACCAGACAGTTTTAACACCACCAGTTTCTTTTTCTTTCTTTTTCTGCGTATGCGGGCTGATGCTCCTGCGGACACTGCCTGTATAGACAGGCAGTGGAGTTTTGTGTGTATGACCGTTTTTTTTTTATCCCGCCATTAAGGCAGCCATACACCATCTTCAGGAAAGGTGCATGCTATGTGTAACGTGTCATCCATACCAACGGCCAAACTGGCCTTCTCTTTCGAAAAATTGGTGATGGGATTTTACATGTGTGCAGAGATGTGTGTGTGGTCACACACGGAACCTCGGTTTATACTATTATAATCTCATTCGAAGGACTGTATGGGGAATGGAGTCAGAACCAATGTTAACTCCGAGGGAAAAATCCCCCTGTACCAAAATTCGAACGCGCAACCCCAGGACCACGAGCCTTGCGCTCTTCCACCTGAGCTATTCCGCCCCCCACACCACCAGTGATGAAGTGTGGCGAATTCAGCCAACCATGAACAAGAGGCAGGCACAGACCCAATCAAATCAACAGAATGTGGTGAATGCCTTCAATAAATGCTGTGGAATTCTTAATCAAAGATGAAGATCTCTCTTTAAATCCACTAACTATTGTACAGTATGAGAGAAAAAAAAAATAACGAGCAGTTAATCTGCCTACAAGTTGTACTGTACCTGTGGACTGCACCTTCACTTCAAAATAGGCTTTGTTCTGGGCGATGGGAGCATTGGCGAGGGCCGCCCCGGTTCCACAGATCCTGCGTCCATTCTTCACAATCACAACCTCGTTGCCTGCAACATCACCTGGTATTGTTAAACTTAAACAGTTGTTGTGGCTTTTTAAATCATTACCCCTTTCTTCCCCCTTTTCTTTATAGACTGATTTTTTTTCTTGTTCTTTTTTTTTTTTTTTTTTTTTTTTTTTTAAAAAAAACTGTGTAAAAAAATTTTTTTTTAATTGAAAGAAATGAACACTTTAAAGTAAAATTGGAAGATTTGTCTTTGATTTAAAAGTTACATTTCTTCATGACGACCAATGACTTTCGCTTTTTCAGGTTTGTGAAAGATTCGACTGCAAACTTCTATAAAATTGACTTTCACGATTTAAAATTTAAAGCATCAATGATCAAGAAAAAACAATGAAAGTTTAAGCATAAGTCTGAATTGATTTAAAATCAACTAGAATAAATTTCAATTTTCAACTATACAAATTAAATAAATTGCATATTATGTGAACTATTTCTATGATTCCATCCATCTAAATCTTATCAATCAAAATACATGTTTCATTTTCAACAATGAAAATCAAATAAACCCGATATTATTCAATCTGTTTCTATAGTTTCATTCAACCAATCGTAAGATGACCATTTGAAAAATTGAGATAAGGAGAGACCGAGAGAGGAAGGGGAGAGGGAGAGGGAGGGAAAGAGAGAGACAGAGACAGACAGACAGACAAGACAGACTGAGAGACTGACAGACTGACTGACAGACAGAGAGACAGACTGACAGACAGACAGACAGAGTGACTGACAGAGACAGACAGACAGACAGACAGACAGACAGAGTGACTGACAGACTGACTAACAGACAAGACAGACTGAGAGACAGAGTGACTGACATGACAGACAGACCAGACTGAGTGACTGACAGACAGACAGACAGACAGACAGACAGACAGAGTGACTGACAGACTGACTGACTAACAGACAGACAGACAGAGAGACTGACAGACAGACAGACAGACAGACAGAAACCTGGTGACACAGACAGAGGGAGCTTGGACTGGATGGGGAAAGGGAGAAAGGGTGGGAGGGAAAAGGAGCTCCTACTGGATTCTAGTCTTCCTCACTCACTTCACCACTGTCAGTTCAAGACTTGTGTCACACACCCACCTCCCTGACACAGTCACCCCAGAGGTCCACCTCTTCATGGAAAAAAAAATGCCTGTTCTACAGGAAAATCAACGCAGTCCAGCACCATTATTCTCTGCAGTAAGGACCTGAAGAAATTCAAAGTCTGGGTGGACACTCGGGGAAATAAATTATCACTATTATTGTGAATACTTATATAGCTCTTATCCTCAGTTAGAGACCCAAGTTCTAAGCGCTTCACAATCCATACTCGCGTACAAACAGGCTGCCTACCTCAATTTCCTTGCTTTCCTCATTCTTTCCATTTCTCACACAGGGTGCATACTATGCGTAACCTAAAAATCTAAAGCTACTAAATGCTATATCCTGAGCACTAAAAGTAAGACCTCCTTCCACTGTTTCCTGAACTATACCGTTCTGATGCACTGACAAGCAACCCCTACCTGCTCATCTACCTACCCCATGATCTCAGGTAAGTTACCAACTTGCCAACACTCTACCGCAAATTCCTCCATCACTGCCCCACAGGCTGCAAGCGCAATGCATCCCCATCACTCATCCCCTCTGTTTTGGAGTGTGGTGCCATCGCACAGGACCCCCACACCAACCAAAATATTTACGAGTACCAAATCCAGTATATCTGATTTTTGTCCGTCTCTCTGTCTTGTTTGTTTCACCATTTGATTCAAAAATGCATCTTGTAAGCAATATTTTACGAACTTTTGTCCTCCTTCTCCAGAAGAAGTACCTTGCCAATCAATGTCTGGGAAGTTAAAATCACCAGTAAATACAGACACAGTTGAATTTTTCTGACCTGATTTGCTTCAACAACTCAAATATTTTTTTCTTTGTACTCAATTGTTGTGTTTGGACTTATGTAAATAGTTCCAATCAGTATTATTTTTTTTTTTTTTTTTTTTTTTTTTCTTTCCTTACTTGAAGAGGTATCCACAAGCTATCATCAAAGTCATCTTTCATACACTTGTATTCTTTGGCATTTACAGAATCCTTGAAATATAAAGTTACACCTGTTCAGGGAATCTTCTCTTTGAAGAATAGTTCATATCCTGGCATTGAATATTCAACAAAATTACCTTTTTTTCTTTTTTTTTTCTTTTTTTTTTTTTTTTTTTTGGCTATAGATTCTGTTACTACAATAATATGTGGTTTATTTTCTTCAGCTAACACAAGTAATTCATCTTTTTTGTTTAACAGTCCATCTGCATTTGTATACAAGAATGCGTATGAAAGTTCCTGTGCATGTTTTTGTTTGTTTGTTTTAAATCTAAATTCCTTTTAAAACAATTCACATGTTCTTTTTTCTTGCAGCTGGATTGTCAGTTTTCTTCCTGGTCACCCAGGCCATGCTTTGGTTTCCACTGTACACGCACAATCTTCCCACCGATGTCTTTTCCTCCCCTCTCTATCATTTGTCAGAGTTCTTCCCTTAGTTCCTTTGTTCTTTTGTCTCTCATTTGGTGATAATCTGGGTTTATGTATACCTTTTTTTTCTGATCTGTCACTCCTACACTCATTTTGTGGGCATTTCTCAGAATTTTTTTTTTTTTTTTTTTTTTTTTTTTTTTTTTTTTTTTTTTTTTTTTGCTTCCTTGGGTTTGACACTTTGAGCAGTCTGGGTTTTGACACGATGCTGAACTCGCACTGACTCTTGGAAAGCCTCCTCTTTCAGATCGGGACAGATCTTTTCGACTACTTTCTGTATGTTTTGCCATATCCTCTTTCCTCTTTCTTCTCTGTTCTCACTACCACTCTCTGGAACGTTTGTGAAAATCAGGTTCAGCTCCTTTTTTTTCGCTTTCAACTTTCTCTTCCCAGAGTTCTGTCACTTTCTTCTCTATTACATCCTCGATCTTCTTCTCCAGAGCATCCCACAACACCCTGCCTGCAGCCTTCCCAATCTGGCACCGACACAGATACACTGAGTTTCGCTAGCGCTCTCATGCACTCATTATCTGTGCAAAAAGAACTAAGCCTAAGTATCACGAGTTGTTGCACTTATGTGTTGCTGTGAATCTTACTGAATCACTTAAATTGAATTAGTAAATTCTTTCGAACCATATTTACAGTCTACGCGACAGAAATCTTCATTCAAAATCTGAGGTTATGGAAGACAAGTCTTACCAACGTGCGTCGTGTCCAGTTTGACCACTGGAACTTCTTTGAGTGGCACATGGCCGTTTTTGTTTTCGCAGCGGAAGTGACACTGCAGCGTCCGGTCACACCCCAGAAATGAGCACAGGCGCTTAATTTGTTAAAAAAATTAATTCTCTCTCTCTCTCTCTCTCTCTCTCTCTCTCTCTCTCTCTCTCTCTCTCTCTCTCTAGTGGGGCAAGGGCCCGGATGAAAAAAAGCATGTGTTTGCTTATCTGTTACCATTGGAAATAAAGATCATCATCATCATCATCATCTCTCATCATCATCATCATCATCATCATCAATCATCATCATCATCTCTCTCTCTCTCTCTCTCTCTCTCTCTCTCTCTCTCTCTCTCTCTCTCAACACACACACACACACACACAGAGAGAGAGAGAGAGAGAGAGAGAGATGAGGAGAGAGAGAGAGAGAGAGAGATAACGAAGAAAAAAAAATCCGGCAGTGAGCTAGAAGAACGTGATTCAAGTGGTTGTAAGTCAGTGAGTTCGAATTTGTTATAAGGAAGCACACACATGCGCATGCACGCGCACATAAGCATACAGGCGCGCTCGCACGCTCGCGCGCGCGCGCGCGCGCACACACACTCACACACACACACACACACACACACACACACACGTATATGTTGATAGACATATGCTGATGCGTGCTTGCAGGAACATGCTCACACACACACACACACACCACACACACACACACACACACACACCCTGCCTACTCTTGAACACACACACACACACACACACACACACACACACACACACACACACACACACACACATACATGAGCCCGTGTCCACACACCCATGCACACACGTACACACACACACACACACACACACACACACACACACACACACACACACACACACACACATACATACAACACACACACACACACACACGCGCGCGTAGACTCACCACACACACATAGAATGATAATAATGGCACAGATTATGTAAGGTAGGTTACTCAAGGTCTGACCAGCACGCTAGGCATCCTCTAAGTCGTGGCCATGAGACCCTTTTCTTAAGCTGTCATCTAAACAGAGTTTTAAATACTGGTGCGTAAGTATGCGCATTTATTTAACAGTCTCGCAACGGCAGCAGGCTAAAAGAATATCTCATTATGAATTGTAACGGGGGGGGGGGGGGGGGGGGGGGGGGGGGGGGGGGGGGTTAAACTACGACTCTGAACATCAAAGTAGATAGTCGCACGGGCCACAAAGGGGGGTAAACATTTGACGACAGTAAAGGGCTATGGCGTGAATAACAAAAAATTGTTATCATCAGTATTTATCTTACTACTATTACTCCTTCTTCTTCTTCTTCCTAAAATACTGGTTCACTCAAAATTGAGTAGATCACCAGCTCGCATGTTAAAAAAAGAAGAAAATGCAACTCAGCCTGTTGCCCCTGGAGCAAAATTTGGCAACAAGGTGGTCACATGATATTTAAAGGGTTAAAAGCAATGGCTAGGTTAAGGCCTAGGTAATAATATAAAATATATGGGGAAGTTTAAATAGAAAAGTCAATGATATGCAGATCTCAGGATTGTCTTGTCAATTTGATTTTTAAAAGAGACTGCATTTGTGGCAATCTTGATTGCATCCGGCAGTGAGTTCCACAGCCTTACAGAACTAGGATAAAATGAATGTAAATGGCTGTCAATATTTAATGCAGGTATGGCATAAGACTGACCGCCACTCCTGGTGCTACTTTTATTAAATACTAGTTGTTCCATTGGGATATCCATTAGTTCAGCTCTATTCATGTTGTTATTTGTGTTTTTTTATCATTAACATTATTATCATCATTATTATTATTGTTATGTATATCATTATTTTGATGCATATTATCTTCTTCTCCATTCTTTCCTTTTCTTTCCAGTTTTATTCTGCAGTTTCCGATGTCGTGGGATCTGTGGGGGAGCCCGGGCGGTGAGCAAAGGAACGGGGGGTGGATGTGGGTACAACCAGAAAACACACACAACACACACACACACACACACACACACACACACACACACACACACACACACACACACACACACACACACACACACACACGTACACATACAACAACGCTTGAAGCAATGTTAAACATCGTCTAAGAATAGGTAGAATTCGATGCACCTGTGCACGCATTTGTCTTACAGTCTTGCTACTTACAATCAGCAAGCTATGGTAAGAATAGTAATAACAATAATAAAAAATGATAACAACAACAATAATAACAATAATCGTAATAATAATAATGATAATGATAATAGTAGTAATAGTAGTATAATAATAATAATAATAAATGATGCTAAATAAGTAAATAAATAAGTGAAATAAATGAATAGAAATTTAATAAAGTAAAAAATTTTAAAAAGTCTCGTAACGAGTGGCACCGAGAGAAAGGTGTAATTCAGACTTTAAACAAGGAAGACCGACGCAGGGCCAACAAACGATGAAGGGTGGAAACAGGGGAAGACGGTAGAGGGGGATAAAAATCATCATCATCATCATCATCATCATCACCAAAAATAAACGACTCCAGGCTGAGAAGGAAATGGTGTTTTGTTGACACTGTGGACACCAGCCGGGTCTGAATGAAAAGTAAAGATCAGTTCGATTTTTTTTTTTTTTTTTTGTTTTTTTGTGTGTGTGTGATTAAAAAAGGCAGGCAGTAGCCAAGGGGGGGGGGGGGGGGGGGGGGGGGGGGGGGGGGGGGGGGGGGCAAGCCTGGGCTATATAAGGGCGACAACTTTTCCACCGTTACCAACAGCAGAACAAATGTGATTAATTCCCTTGCTCTGATCCATGTAGGATTTCCACGCTCGTTGTTACTACTGCAGTAGTGTGGGCTGGTTCGTCAGTCTGTCTTTCCTCCCTTTCTCTTTTTCTTTCGTCTTGTGTGTGTGTGTGTGTGTGTGTGTGTGTGTGTGTGTGTGTGTGTGTGTGTGTGTGTGTGTTGTTTTATTTTTTTTTTTGTTTTTTTTTTTTTTTATTTCTTTTCTGGTGGTAAGTGATGATGGAGCAGAACGTAAATATTGCTTTATTGCTTTAAATTTAAAAGTGAAATGAGAGGGTGTTAATGTTACCTCGTCACAAACACTTAGTTTCGAGGATTTGTTGAGAACCAATTTTGGAGCAAATCTATAGAGACTCGACAGAGGTTTTAAAGTATTTTAACTAGGTGAGTCCTAACTGTTGAAGCATATATACATATATACACGACTCAGTCACAAGGAATGATATAGATATATATTTCATAGATGCAACTCTTATAGAAAAAAAAATATATGGACAACTGATAAATCTGTTTACAGATTTTCAAAATCAAATTGAAAAAAAAAATGATTGGAACACAACTGATAAATCTTTTGCCAAAACAAGCCGATGAAAAAACAGATCATTGCCAAAACAAAACAAAAAAAAAAACCCATTTTGTTTTGAATGTCTCAAGGGTGAGCATAGGCCATCGACAACACTCCGCCATTACACTCGGTTCTGGGCTGCTCGCTGAATGCCTGTCCAGTGGGTCCCCTGCCTCTTTATCTCTGCCTCAGTGTCTCGCCTCCAGCTGCTGCGAGGTCGGCCTCTCTTCTTTTTCCCCTGTGAGTTCCATGTCAGGGCTTAGCGTGTGGTGCTGGATGCTGGCTTCCTGAGAGAGTGTGTCCAATCCTCCGCAGAATCTGCTTGGCCACTGGTTCCTGTTCTACTTGCTTCCATAAATCTTCATTGTTGATCTTCTCTGGCCATCTGATTTTGAAGATGCGCCTCAGACAGGTGTTGATGAAGGTCTGAATTTTTTTTGCTGTATTGCCTTGGTCATTCTCCAAGTCTCGCAGCCGTAAAGCAGAACCGACTTCACGT
The DNA here is from genome assembly GCA_016801955.1 of Conus betulinus. Taxonomy (NCBI): domain Eukaryota; kingdom Metazoa; phylum Mollusca; class Gastropoda; order Neogastropoda; family Conidae; genus Conus; species Conus betulinus. The sequence goes on from JADBJO010003754.1 coordinate 99,785, forward strand.
TTGAATTGAAGATATGCAATTTTGTTGTCCTTCTGATCTCTCCTGAGGCCCAGATGTTCTTTAGCATGATGAATGCTGCTCGCGCCTTGCCTGTCCTGGCTATGATGTCTCGGTCGGTGCCCCCCTGCTTATCAACTACTTCCCTGATGGGCTCACCTCCGACTGTGACTGGGCTGCTGCCTGTGACGTTGATCTTCATCAGCTCGGTCTCCTTGT
>JADBJO010003754.1:112500-115000 GCA_016801955.1 Conus betulinus
CTTAAGGCGAGGTGGAGATCTGTTTGATTCTGTCCACCATTTCTTGTGTCCACCCTTTGCATTTCATCTGTATGTAGCGTTTACGCACACTTGTGAGTCACATAGGCAAAATGCATTTCTTTCTAACAATGTAGAATGCGGTAGGCTAGGTGCTTTCGGTGTGTTTTTAGGCACATGCAGAGTGGAGGTGGCAATGATGGATGGGGTTGGCGGGGGGGAATTCTCAACCCGCTGCCCCTCCTCCCATCTCTCTCCCTTCCCTTTCAGATCTGTACCGAATCTAATAACAAATTTGTTTCACAAATAGCTGGGCGTCCATGTCATGGAGTGCGTCTACTGTTGTTGCCTTTATTTTTCTCTTCTTGCTTTTGATCTAGAATATCATTCATTGAAGTGTGCCTGTACTTGCTAGTAAAAAACACACACAGGTTTTTTTTTTAAAGTCTTGTACTGCATTCAACTGCCTCAAGCATATCATTGCCATAGCCATGTTACTTTGAAATAAATTTCCATTAAACGTATCTTAAATGAATATTTTAAACACTATATCACACATGTGGAGGCAAGTTTCTTTTTTTTTTCTTTCCCCAAATGACCTGCGTTTCTTCAGGGCCGCTACCAACGACTATCATACCTTTGCTGTGACAACAGGAAAACCAAACTGATGCTATGCATTCGCAAAGAAAGAAAAGACTTAGAGACTATATAGAGAAGCACTTCCATCTGGATTTTTAGCCCTCGATATGTACTTTGGGGTGACACTTCAGATTACCGATTTTTTTTTTTTTTTTCCCGAAACAGGGAGAAGAGTGCGAGAGGGGAGTGATTCCTGAACTTGTGGGACCCACACCACACCCCACCCATCCCAAACGACCTCCCACCCACCCGTTTTCTCTTTTGTTCTCCACGCCTACCCAGTCTAAACCGTGCAGGCAGCACGTCTATTCTCTACGATGGAGATTCGCTGGGGGAAAAAAAAAAAAAATTAAATTACGTACGTAGAGTGGGTTGGTATATGCGGGCACCTCTCCCGGAAGTTCGTCATTTGCCCAACTGTTGTGTGCGTACGTGGTGTGTAGGTTCCCAGTCTACCACCACCAACATCAACTTACTGTGACAATGAACAGAGGGCGTGTTTGTTGGTGCCGCCATCGTGTAAGACGACTGTCATCGTCGGTCGTGGTTGGTGGGTGTGTCCTACTTAGCCTCAATTAAAATTAGCTCAGTGTACTCAATCCACAGCCCAGATATGTGTAGAATGGAGTGGAGCTCTCTGAAGTGGGTGATGATGGGGAGTAGTTTGGGGCTTCATGGAGGTGGGCCGTTTCCGTAGAATTCTCGTTCATCCCTGGGAAGTATGAGGCCGAGGTTTCCGTTCGTACTTGGTGACTTGCCTCTTCCTTTTCCTCTTCTTCTTCTTCTTCACACATTCCGCTCTTTCCTCATTCATTTCTTCCCTTCTTATCTTCTTGCTTTTGTTGTTTGTCCTTTCACTCCTTCACCCAATGGCTCCTGTTTTAAATCTGTTTATTTACTGCATGTTTGTGCACATTTCTTTTCTTTTCATCTTTCTCTCCTGCTCTGTACTTCCCTTCATCATTCCTTCAGGTTTCTCTGTCATCTTCTATCTTTGAGAGCTCCATATATTTTTCTTTTCTTTTCTTTTAATACGCTGTTTTAATATTCCTTCGTCCACCTTTTTTCTTTTCTTTTTCTTTTTTTTTGCTGCTAGGCACTCTTTATTTCCTTCTTTTTCTGTTGCCTTCTTTTCTTGCTTTCTTTCCTCTCTCTTTTCTTTTTCTGTTTATGTTGATTATTATCATTTATTATTATTATTATTTGGTCTCGTCTCCTGTATTCCCCCAGTGACAGTGCGCCCACACGCCACTCATCCCAGCTCCGCGTCCACGGCACCGCCTGGCTTGTCCCACTGCAGGCCCCAGTATAGGCAATCCATAGGGAGGCTCGACTTCGTCTCAAAGCAACCCACCAGAGGAGACACTGCACTGCTGCTAAATGCTGTTGCGTCTGTTGTTGTGTGACAGTTTTGGGTGGGTGGGTGGGAGTGGGAGGGTGGGTGGGTGTCAATATGCACCCGTGTTTGTAGATGCATGGTACTTATTGCAATATTCACCTTCTTGTTGGTTTCACTTATGCCTTCTTTAACCTTTCGTGTATTTGTAAGCGCTAAGGGCTTATGATGTTAGCAATAAACAAATCGCTCCCTATAAGGAAACCTAACTCGGAGTAACTTTTATTCAAGACTGGCACAGCCTTTTCAACTTGAATAAAGTCAAATACAAAGACGAACAATCTAATAGTGGGGGAAAAAAACAACCGATTATGATGTAAGAATTAAGCGCCATAGACAGTCATTATTATTATCATTATTATTAAATCACTTGGGTGGGGTTCAGTCATGCCTGACCTGATCCAACGTGTGCAGGGCACCACCTGTTCAGCCCCTACTGAGAACAACAGTTACTCTGTCGGCGAACCC
>JADBJO010003754.1:120000-127500 GCA_016801955.1 Conus betulinus
GGATGTGTGTGTGTGTGTGGGGGGGGTGTGGGGGGGGGGGGGGGGGGGGGGGGGGGGGGGGGGGGGGGGGGGGGGGGGGGGGGGGAGGGGGGGGAGGAGGGAGGGAGGAGGAGGGGAGGGGGGGGGGGGGGGGAGACAGAAGAGAGGAAGAAACCGTGCGGTGTCTCTCCTCCAGTGGGTTGCCTCATGGTCACTTCATAATGATTGCTCTCTGTGGATTGCCGAGAAAGACCAGTGTGGGTGTGGCTAAGTACGGGGTAACGGCAGCGAACGGCCGTGGGAGGAATGCTGCTGAGGTAACATGTTGAATGGGTTATTGATTATGATCAATGTTACTGGATCTGTAACATACCTGTTTGTACCTCATTCCTGCTACATTCATATCGGATACACATATTTTGACTGTACCGTTTGTGTGTGTTACATTAATGGTGTGCATCTACTTTGTATACCCCCCTCTCTCTCTCTCTCTCTCTCTCTCTCTCTCTCTCTCTCTCTCTCTCTCTCTGTGCGTGTGCGCGCGCGCGCGTGTGTGTATGTATGTATATGTATGTGTATATATATATATATATATATATATATATATATATATATATATATATGTGTGTGTGTGTGTGTGTGTGTGTGTGTGTGTGTGTGTGTGTGTGAATATAAATACGTCTGTTTTTTTTTGCTGTTGTTCTTGTGTTGTTTTCTCTGTGTTTGCTCCCTCTGTCCCTGTCTGTCTGTCTGTCTGTCTGTCTGTCTGTCTGTCTCTCTTTCTCTCTCTCTCTCTCTCTCTCTCCTCTCTCTCTCTCTCTCTCTCTCTCTCCGTCTGTGTGTGTGTGTGTGTGTGTGTGTGTGTGTGTGTGTGTGTGTGTATGTGTGTGTGTGTAACATCCCAGATGCGTGGAAAACAACAGATTCTTTCTTCTGAATATTGTTGGTGGCAGAGTTCTTGGTCATATTGTTTTAAAAGCAAGCAAGCAAACACAACAACCCCCCCCCCCCAAAAAAAAAAAAAAAAAAAAAAGAAGAAAGAAAGAAAGAAAGAAAGAAAATCTTTTTGCTGTTGTTATTGTGGTTGTTACAGTCGACACTGTATTATTGAGCCTGTGCTGTTGTCTCCCTCCTCTTTCTCCTCCTCTTCTCCCCCTCCTCTTCCTCCGTCTCGTTGTTGTTGTTGTTGTTGTTCTTCTTCTCTTCTTCTACTTCTTCTTCTTCTTTTCCTTTCTTTCTTTCTTTCTTCTTATTCATTATCTTTCTCCTCCTCCTTTTCCTTCTTCTTTGTCTTTCTTTCTTTTTTCTTTCTTTCTTTCTTTTTTTTTTTTTTTCTTCGTCTCTCTTCTTCATCATCTCCTCCTCCTCCTCCTCTTCTTGTTCTTCTTCTTGTCTTCTTGTTCTTCTTCTTGTTCTTCTTGTTCTTGCTCTTGTTCTTCTTCTTCTTCTTCTTCTTCTTCTTCTTCTTCTTCAATTGTTCTTCTTCTGTCTTGCCCTCTTCTCCATTTTTCTTCTACCTTACTCTCTTATCGGCATAACTACATTGCTCGCCCCCTGCTCCCTCTCCATCTTACACAACCACATCCAGATGGTCTTGTCACAGCTCCAACACTGGCATTCCGCAGAAAGCAACCAAAATCAGATTGCCACGAGGGCACCCACCCGAGGAGACACTTCCCTGCCATCGATCAAATTACTTTGATGGTGATCAGTGGCGCCTGTTTTGATCCAACATGCGCAGGACATCGGCTGATTATAACACTCCCCCCTGCCGGCGACAACAACAACAACAACAACTGCGTAGCCCAATGCTACTCTTCTTCTAGAAATACGTACTTCCTGTTTTGGTGCCTTTTTTTTTGTCTTTTTACCTCCATAACAGTTGTTGTTGTGATGTAGTTTTTTTTTAAATGTCGCAAGCGCCACAAGATCTGCTGAGGTGGTGGACAAGAATAGCCGTCAAAGAATGAAATAAGAACGCCGACAGCACACGGTGTGAGTCGCGAGAGGTCTGTTCTCGGTACACTTCCTCTGGCGTCTGCGCTCCGCACCCCCCCCCCCCCCCCCCTCTCCCCTACCCCCACCTATGTCTCCCCCCCAGCCTCCTTTCAACTCTCCATCGGCAGTGAAGACCCCTCCTTCCCCTTCCCCTCACACCTGACCTCCCTGCTTCCATGCGGTGATACCTGTCCAGGGGACTCTGCTTACGAGCCGCTTGGGGAGGGAAACGAAGACAAAACGCTGGTGGAAACATGCCGGATATACACCGAGAATGAGATTCTGATGCCTTGTTTTAGATTTGTTTTTGAGAGAAGGAGACGAGACAACACAGAAAATAAAGAGAGAAGGAGAAGGAAGAGGAGGAGGAGGAGGAGGAGGAGGAGAAGAAGAAGAAGAAGAAGAAGATGATGATGATGATGATGATGATGATGATGATGATGATGATGATGATGATGGTGATGATGATGATGATTATGATCAAGAAGAAGCAGAAGAAGAAGAAGAAGAAGAAGAAGAAGAATAAGAAGATGATGATGATGATGATGATGATGATGAAGAAGCAGAGAAGAAGAAGAAGAAGAAGAAGAAGAAGAAGAAGAAGATGATGATGAATGATGATGATGAAGATGATGAAGAAGAAGAAAAAGAAGAAAAAGAAGAAAAAAGAAGAAGAAGAAGAAGAAGAAGAAGAAGAAGAATAACAACAACAACAACAAACAACAACAAGACGAAAAGAAGAAGAAGAAGACAAGAAAAGGTGAAAAAAAAGAAACACACAGACTGACAGACCGACAGAAAAATTTAAAGGACAAAAAAAAGGGGGGTGTTGGGTGGGGTGGGGGGGGGGGGGGGGGGGTTAAGAAAAAGAAAAGCAGGAAATGGGAAAATGAAATGAAAAAAATGGACAAAAGAAAGAAGACGATAAGAAGAGAAGAAACAGAAGAAGAAGAAACACAAGAACAAGAACAAGAACAAGTACAAGAAGGATAGAAAAAGGAGGAGAGAAGAAGAAGAAGAAGAAGAAGAAGAAAGAAGAAGAAGAATAAGAAGGACGAAGACGACAAGACGAAGACTAAGACGAGAGATAGATAGAGAGAGAGGAGAGAGAGAAGAGATAGAGAGAGATAGAGAGAGAGAGAGAGAGAGAGAGAGAATGAGAGGGGAGGAACAAAAAAAGAAAACAATGTGCAATTTATTTTCTGCTATTACAACGAACCTTATTTTAAAAAAAATGTAAATAATATCTAAAAGATCATATTATTTTTAGGCTACATATCTTGAAAATTTATTGGACCATTTCATACTGGTACATAGCTCAACCGCACACATTCAGAAGCACACACTTTCTCTGCTCTATCATGTAAGCAGAAAAAGAAAAAAGAAACACCCGAAGGTGCTGGGGAGGACCCAGAGAAGCACTGTCTTCACCTGCCTTTAGAGCAATCCTGTACCATCCTTGGAGGCCTGCGCTGTGTTGACGATGGGTACAGGCACGCGCAGGACACTCCATTAAGATATCAAGGGACCTAACAAGGGAAGCATACACTTTCTGTTCTATCATGTAAGCAGCAGAAGAATGTTAATACGGGATTACTTTCTGTTTGGGGTAGGGGGAGGAGTGCGGGATGGGATTTTTTTTTTTTTTTTTTTTTTTTTTTTTTGGGGGGGGGGGCGGAAGGGATGGGGGATTGGGGGGAGGGAGGTGAGGGGAAGAAGAAATAATGGTAGGCTTTAGGGTGCATGCATGATAAGTAACATTTTTTTTTCTGATTAGCTAATCCGATCCAAAAACACAACAGCTAGACGGCGAAGTTACAAGTAATAAACACAAAAACATTATCTGAGGTCAGCTTTAGGCCATGTACATGGCTTTGAGAATACTCATGTACATGGGTATCACTTTTGTGACTTCGAACTGAGCGTAGATGTGATATTTGTCAATGCGGAAGCTATAGATATAAGTAAGAACATCGTATATAAACAGGACCAGGTAATTTTGGAATTTTTGCCATCGATCCAACCAATGCAGCGACGACTTCCGTCTGCTGTACATGGCACAAAAAAAGTAGATGTTTTAATCTTCATATGTCGAACAGATATCTCTCGGTGAGTGGTCTTCTCATTGCGAACGGTTGCTTGTTTTCGAGTTAATTTGGCCTCAGCAATGGTTTTGCTTCAAAGGTATAAATGTTGTGGAGTGTCTGCTGAGTTTATAGGGTTAAAAGCTGATTATTAGCTATATCTGGCACTGAGAATGGTTTATTTCGAAACTTCCTTGTGGCCTTACATGAACTTTGAAGCCTGTCCCCCACCCAGCACGCATGAGAGAGAGAGAGAGAGAGAGAGAGAGAGAGAGTGAGAGAGAGAGAGAGAGAGAAAGAGGAGAGAGAGAGAGAGAGAGGGGGGGGGGGGGGGCAGAGACACAGAGAGACAAAGAGAGACAGGGATAGAAAGAATATATATATATATATATATATATATATATATATATATAGATAGAGAGAGAGAGAGAGAGAGAGAGAGAGAGACTGGGAGGGGAGGTTGTTAAAGCGTGCAGGGAGGAAAGAGAGAGAGAGAGAGAGAGGGGGGGGAGGGGGAGGTAGGAGAATGGGGCGGGGGTGAAAGCGAGGTACATAAAGTAAAGAGAGAAAGATGAGAGGACAGAAGGGATGGGAAAAGGGGGAGGGGGAGGGCGAAAGAATGGTGGAGAGGGGGTGTGTGTGAGGGAGGGGTGGGGGGTGGGGGGTGGGGGGGACAGAAAACAGATTCACGCATTCAAGCTTAAGTAAATGACAGACTTCATTTCGTGCTGTGTACGTTGTGTACTTGTAACTAGGAAGAACCACAGTTGCGGGGAGTTATGGGTAATACATTTATGTGTCATGGCACATGCGCAATACATGTAAATAGTCTCGATGTCGTCTGCTAGTTATCATTGCTACATCTCCCTCTTAAAAAAAAAAAAAAAAAAAAGAAACCGGACCTGGGACTACTTTTATGAATGTACGTCTATATTGATAAATTATTTTGTGCATATTACCATATCATATATTCACAGAGGAGCAGGGTCTTTCACCCGAGTCTCTGAATTTAACTTTATATTCATAGAGGAGCGGGGTCTTTCACCCGAGTCTCTGAACTTGTTTTCACACACTTAAGCAAATTAAAAAATTTCAATAAATTATAAGGACAGGAATGCCTGTCCTGATGTGGTTCTTGTGATTTGGGGTAGTTGTTTGGTGGTGGAGTGACTGGTGATGGTGGGCTTAGACAAGGGTCACTGTTAAATGTGGGTGGTGGTGGTAGTGGGTTCATTGGAGTGGGTATTTGACTGGTTGTTTTTTCAGCCTCCTGAGGTTCTTTTTTCTTTTTCGCACTCATACACATTTTCTCTCTCTCTCTCTCTCTCTCTCTCTCTCTCTCTCTCTCTCTCTGAACCTCATAGATACTCCTGTACAATAAGTTGATCTTCCACCCCCGCACCTTGAAGTGGGCTGATCCCTCAGGTAACTAACTGGACAATTTTGCACAGCGGTGTGACACGGTAGGTTGGTTACCCTCTCAGATCCTACCTGCGCCAAAATGCTCAAGGGTAGGTGATAATAAACAATTGTTCAGATCACTCTGTCCTTTAGAAATTAAAGACTTGTCTTAGTTTTCTGCATTTTCGTCTGAAAATCCTACGGTTACTCGTCGTTTTATTTTAATTTGCTTTTCCATCCTGATCGGCTCTCTGAAGAAAACACACACACACACACACATACACACACACGCGCGCGCACATACACACACACACACACACACACACACACACACACACACACACACAACACACACACACAAAACCAAAGTCCCAGCGGTAAGCATATGCATGCTACACACAATGTTACATGATTATGTGCAGTAAGAAATGAATAAAAGTTAAATGAATGATGAAGACGTAACGGACATCAACGACCCTTCTTTGTCCTCTCTCTCTCTCTCTCTCTCTCTCTCTCTCTCTCTCTCTCTCTGCCCATCTTAAATCAGAGCTCTTAACCTGAATCTCTTCGTACAAAAAAAAAATATAAAAAAAAATTAGACAGCAACCACCACCCACCACCACCACCACCACCATCACCACCAAGGGTTTCCTTTAACCCATTTTCTAGCAAACACAGAGTCCCCTTTTTAATGTAAGTACGTTTCGTTTAAAGCGAGTGATATTATCTTTTTAAAATTACAATATGACACGGTAATTCGAACAAACGAACAGCAGAATCTGTTTTCTTTAACCCTAAAATGATTGTTGAAAACGAGGTTACAGTTAGACCAAATATCCTTGAGAGAGGTTATATAATATGGGACGTTTCTCAAAAAATGACGGAAAATCCCTGACTTACATGAAATTTAAAACAAAAGTGTAAGCTAAATTTTGATATTATAATTGTATTCTGACTGGACCTCATCCATAAGAAAATACATGCGCTAAACAGACATAAATAACGATAGGACAGACGAATACCTATTACATTTAAAAACAATTTTGTTTTGTGCCTTGGGGTGCGACCTTCTTTCATGATACATTAGATGAAAGTAATATTAGACTAAACTGCAGCTCATCTGGACAGAAAAGTTGAGTACAAACAAATCGTCATTTAAAAAAAGTACATAGAAGATGTGAAGTTTAAATGGCTTGAGCTATGGATAATGCATAGAGTACTGATGACTAATATGTTATTAAAATAACATAGGTGTTACCAAGTGTAAAACTATGCACTTTTTTACCAAAAGGAGAACAAATACGCACAAAACTGTTTGAAAACACTTAAAAAGTTTGTTCAGATTTATTTGTGATGTGATATCGACCTTAAAGGTTTCTAAATACAAAAAGAAAGAAAAAAAAGCAAGAAAAAATTCTTTGCTGCTATGGATGATTTTTCGAGAACAGCAACAATACTCTCGCGTTGAAAATGTCATTTTAAATGCTAGTAATTAGTCACAGCCCTTAGCCCACAGTTATTCGAAACAATTCTCATTTGAAAAATAAAATTTCCACCTTCTCCAAAACAGTATGACTTTTCAAATTTTTCAAGATATAGTGATAATTCCGGTGGGTTTTTCTTTCCTTTTTCATTTGTCTGAGGTTGCGGTTAGGAGGTTGAACTGGTTTTGCGTGTAAGCTACAACAGCAGTCATAGGCGTTAGATCATCTGCAAATAGAAAAATAAAATGCTCCGTTTCAGCAGGTCGAAGTGTATACGACATTGAAAATAGGACTGGACCTAAAACACCTCCCTGATACAAAACTCAGATATATCAGAAAAACCATAGTAGCCCCCCCCCCCCCCCCCCCCCCCCCCCCCCCCCCCCCCCCCCCCCCCCCCCCCCACTGTGTGCCCTTTCACCTAGCACGTTAGTCGAGGACATTCCTTTGTAACTGTCAGGACATTTTACCCCCACATTTCCCGTGAAACGGAACAGTGATGAGCAGGTCCATTGTTCTGCATCAATGAGATCTGAGAATAAATATTCCAGCGG
>JADBJO010003754.1:130000-132500 GCA_016801955.1 Conus betulinus
AGCAGTTGACATCTCTCTCTGTCTGTCTGTCTGTCTGTCTGTGTCTCTGTCACTATCACTGTCTCTGTCTATCTGTTTCTGTCTGTCTGTCTGTGTCCATCTGTCTGTCTGTCTCTGTCTCTCTATCTGTCTGTCTATGTCTGTCTGTCTGTGTCCAACTGTCTGTCTGTCTGTCTGTCTGTCTGTCTGTCTGTCTGTCTCTCTCTCTCTCTCTCCTCTCTCTCCCTCTCTCTCTTTGTCTGTCTGTCTGTCTGTTTAGTTTCTGTAGTCTTTGCCTCAAAAGGCGATAAACATGAAACAAAACAAGTTGCATAAACATACAAATAATTATCATATTAAAGTTTTACACAGATAAATGTTAAACTATTTTACAGTATGTTCACTTAACAACATGAGCTTATACAGACAAATGTCTATGTAATATCGGTACGAAATTAATCGGTCTCTAATATCATGTAATTCTGCACAGAAAAGAACAAAATATTTTGACTGACAACACAAAGGACATATCACATCACGAACATTTGTCCGTTTCCCACAACAATGAACACAATTTTCAGAAACGCCAGACTAACAATTCATCATAATGAATTTCAGACTGCCTATCAGTATGCATAAACAAAGAGATTGAGGTAGAACGTGAACTAACAGAATGATGTTCTGTAGAAACTAAACTTGTTGAATTATTTTTACACGGAAATTTCAGCTTTGCCATTAACAGTCAGTGACTTTTTACACACACACACACACACACACACACACACACACACACACACACACACACACACACACACACACACACATACACACGACAGGAACTAATACAGAGAGGAGTCGATCTGGTTCACACACACACACACACACACACACACACACACACACACACACACACACACACACACACACACACACACACACACACACACACACACACACACACACACACACACACACACACACTGTTGAATGGGCGGACAGATTAAATAGATAAATCATTAGATAAATAAATAATTAATTAAATGAATAAATGAAATAAAGCTATTCTCCTCTTCTATATTTCACTGACCCGCGCAAAACCAAATCACTCTCACGCGGTTAGTTTCATTATTTTCTTCTGCACTAATGGCCTAATTCTAGCATCATTCTATACGTATTGTAAAGCACTGTCCGTGCTATAAAGCAATCTATGTTTATCCAGTTTCACAACTTTCACCACTTTTGAAAATTTCGAACTACAGGAGCAGATATCTGTTTTGTGTTGACACTTGCAAGCAGTATTAAGTTTGACGTTTCGTATTTTGCATGATCATCCTGTTTCAAACAGGGGAAGTAATTCCTACCGCGTGCGCGAACTATTACTTCCCTTGGGGGGGGGGGGGGGGGGGGGGGGGGGGGGGGGGGGGGGGGGGGGGGGGGGGGGGAGTTGTTGTGTGTCATTCGGTACGTGCCTCAAAGGACAACTCCTGGATATGTTCGACTCCGATAGATGCCGTAGCTCCCGCGTGTGCCCTTCTGGTTGTTTGTTTGTTCTTTTGTCTGTTTGTTTTTTGCCATAGGGAGCACCAAAAGCAGCCCGCGCTTTTTTTTTTTTTTTTTTTTTTTTAAATGCAAACCTGTCTTTTGTACCATTAACATCTAAATTCCAGAAGAGAGAAAGAAAACGAAAGGAAAAAAAAAAGAAAGAAAGAGACAAATAAGCAATGAACAACGGGAATGAATGAAGGGTGGAAGTTTATTAGAAAAAAAAAAAAAAGAAATGGGAACGAAGGAAGAATACAGAAAAGAGAAGAAGAAAAGGAAGGAAGAACGAAAGGAAGAAATAAGGGAGGGATGGGGGGTGGGGGGGGGGGGGGGGGGGGGGGGGACAAAGAAAGGAAGGAACGAAGAAAAGGGAAAAACATTGATGTAGACAGAAAAAAGAAAAGACATGAAAACAGGAAGAAATATAAGAAAGATAGAATAGGAGGGAGGAAAGACAAGAAATGAACAAGATGCAAAGCATATTAAAGTACTCCCAGTTTATCTTCCTGAAAAACGTCACAAACATGCGTCATAATGTATTTGACGTCACAATCAAACATGCGCCATAAAGAGATATTCCATAAAGAGAAAAGCCGTTTCGGGCCGTTAAAGCCGTTAGTAACGGCTATTCCAGTAAAACAAAAACATCGGGCATCATCCGTGAACCATAATGAACATACCTACAAATTTTCAGAAAGATCGGGCCAGAAGTTTTGTCTGGAGCGAATGGAACATATTTTGACCACGGACAGACAGACACACAGACAGCATTTCTTCGTTCCCATTGTAAAGTACTCCCTGTTGCATAAGAACTGGGAGCACAAAAAAGAAATATGAGAGAGAGAGAGAGAGAGAGAGAGAGAGGGAGAGAGAGAGAGAGAGAGAGAGAGAGGGGGAGGGGGGAGCACCTGAAGGTGGCAGCGGGGTCCAGAGAAGTACAGTAGCTGTCCTCCACTGCCAGGCTAGTCAGAAGATAACA
>JADBJO010003754.1:137500-142500 GCA_016801955.1 Conus betulinus
TCAGTTTGCAAATGCTTTTAAGAAATCTTTCTAATATACATTTACATTTCTGGTTTTGTTGTAAGCATCAACTGTGATTACACACACACACACACACACGCACACGCACGCACGCACACACAACACACACACACACACACACACACCAGCCTCAGAACCTTTTTTTTTTTTTTTCTTTGAAGAAGCAAATAGACGGCTTCATGAAATATTTGCAACCCTAGGGAATGGGGTGGAATACTTTTGAGCTCAATAACTGCTCATGTTTTATTGAACTTCTTTCATAGCTTGCTACACACACACACACACACACACACACACGCATACGCACGCACGCGCGCGCACATACACAAGCAGACACACACAAGCACACACACACAAAACACACACACACACACATACAGACACAGACACACACACGCACACAAACACAAACACACAACAACAACAACAACAACAACACACACACACACACACACACACACACACACACACACGCTTGTGCCTTTGCGACGTTGTGTGGCAGTGAAGTCAGAAACAGCAGTTTGTCCCATCCCAAAGATTTCCGGAACAGGTACAGCTCTTTCCGCCAACAGGTCTGGAACCACGATGGTTGTTGCAGGTCTGTTCCACCATGGCTGCTGCCCATAGCACAAGACTTCTCAATGGAACCTTGGTGGGTAATTGAAAGTTTTGTTCTTGCTTGGGGCTCGGTTGTGTGTTTGTTTTTGTTTTTTTTTTTGCTGCTTTGTTTTTTCATCTCTCTCTCTCTCTCTCTCTCTCTCTCTGAGTGCGTGTGTCTGTCTCTCTGAGTGCGTGTCTCTCTCTCTCTCTGTCTCTGTTCTCTCTCTCTCTCATTCTCATCAGATTGTCTCTCTCTCTCTCTCTCTCTCTCTCTCTCTCTGTGTCTATCTGTCTGTCTGTCTCTGTCTGTCTGTCTCTCCGTGTGTTTGTGTTCATGTGTTCGTGCTCTGTGAGTGAGTGAGTGAGTGAGTGAGTGTGTGTGTGTGTGTGTGTGTGTGTGTGTGTGTGTGTGTGTGTGTGTGTGTGTGTGTCTCTGTCTCTCTCTCTCATTGCATCAAGATTCTCTCTCTCTCTCTCTCTCTCTCTCTCTCTCTCTCTCTCTGCGTGCGTGTGTGTGTGTGTATGTGTGTGTGTGTGTGTTCATGTGTTCGTGTGTTCGTGTGTGTGTGTGTGTGTGTGTGTGTGTGTGTGTGAGAGAGAGAGAGAGAGAGAGAGAGAGAGAGAGAGAAGATACAGCGGACCCTATCTCCATATAAAAAGATAATGAACCCTTAAATAAAACAAACCAAATAAATGAATAGATAAATAAATGACATCACAAACAATTTGTGAATATGATTAGTATTGATTCAGAGGAAACTTTGCTCAAAGAGAGTTTGATTTGGAGACGACCAGCAGAAGCGAAGCTAAGTGGCTACATGTTCTTCTTGTCACTGTCCTAAATGTTCTTTGTTTTCGCCGCCTGACGAAGGCCCAAGAGGTCGAAATGCGTTGTGTCTAGTCCTGTGCTCTGTTTGTTTGTCTATGTCCTTGGCGGTAACTAACCCCCTCTCTTTCCAAATTTAGCTCTCATTTTCCGCCCTCGGTCACTCTCCGTTTAGAAACTCGGAGGAAAAATAAAAGATCAGAATCTCACGGTGGTAGGTCGGCGAGGTTAGTTAGGATACCTCTGTTCACTTCCTGTTGTTGTTTTTCATCTTGGAGAAGAGATGGGGGAGGGGGTAGGGGAGAATGTGAAGGGGAAAAGCATGGCATAGATTGATGGAGAACCGGAAGGGGGGGGGGGGGGGGGGGGGGGGGGGGGGGGGGGGTGGGAGGGCGCTAGACGCAAGTCTACAACTTAGTTTACGCTTTTCGAGTATCCCCTCTGTGTGTGTGTGTGTGTGTGTGTGTGTGTGTGTGTGCGTGTGTGTGTGTGTTGGACATGCGATAATTGTGGCCACCGAGGTAAGAAAGCACAAGAGCAAATATAATACTTCCCTCAGTTTGCAAAGTTGAACCTGCTCTATTTATAGGCCAGACACTCACACGGCGAAGGTGATCAGCCAATCAGAGCAAAGGTGAAGGTCGTGACCTCTGCATTCCACCATCTGTGTTAGCATCGATTTCTTCTTTTGTTGTTGTTGTTGTTGTTGTTGTTCTTATTGTTGTTTGTTGTTGTTGTTCTTTTTCTTTTCTTCTTCTTCTTCTCCTCCTCCCTCCTCCTCCTCCTTCTTCTTCTTCTCTTCTCCTTCTTCTCTTCTTCTCCTTCTTCTTCTTCTTTCTTCTTCTTCTTCTTTACCATGCTCGATCGATAAATTCGATCGTCGTGGCTTTCAGATTCTGTGTCAAACCTGATTCTACGTGTAGCTTCGTTCCCTTCACTGGAGTCACGCTATGAAAAACGCCTCATTATGCATCATCTTGTGAAGACAACAGGGAGTGAACCGTCAAGTTTAGGGAGAAAGGTGCAGTTCCCAGTAATGAGACCTGGCGATTTGCGTACTGTTTTTTTTTTGTTTTCTTTGCAACTCACTTTAATGAGGTGAGAACGATCGCAACGTGGCTATCAGTTGACCCAAGCGGTGAGGAATTGGTGGTGGGGGGGGGGGGGGGGGGGGGGGGGGTGGGGGGGGGGGGGGGGGGGGGGGGGGGGGGGGACCAAAAAAAACCCAACCAACCAACCAAACAAACAACAACAACAAACCGAGACGCGAGACAGATTCAGATCAGATTCACATTTTGACCGCTTCTTTCAAGCTCTTCTTGTTTTTGTTTGTTTTTTTGTTTGTTTTGTTGTTGTTTTTTTTAACAGTGTCGATGTTTTGATCGCTTTCCTTAGCCAATCAGAGAAAAGTTACGACTTTTCGTGCACCAATCACAGAAGGTTTTCCGACTGTCGGCTGTTTTGTCTTGAATGCGAGAGAGCTCAACGACAGTGTAGCGATTTCTCGCCGATTCCTCCTATACCCCATATCGCAACGCCGATACTCGCCACTCAAAGCGAGATTTCTCGCTACCTCGTCTCTCCATGAACAGCGACATGCACTGAGTGACCACAGACGTACTGGCCAGGGAGGGCGAGAGAGAGAGAGAGCGCGCAACAAACTTTTGTTCTTGCACTCGCTGGATAAACTCGCCTCATGGGACAAGCGCTTTATAAGCATGAACAATGTCGTGTATAATCTTCTTTAATCGTGTATTGTTGTCTATAATTGCTTTTTTTTTTTTTTTTTTTTTTTTTTGATTCGGTTTTTCGTTTTCATTTAACGTTATGTTGAGTTATTTTGTTCGTTAATGTCCGGGAACAACGTATTGCCTATCTTCTATTTGACTGTATTACTCTACCTAACTCGTCTATCTGCAAGGATCAAAATGTACGGTTCAAATCAGCTGCTTTATTACAGAAGAACACGCACGCAGGCACGCGCGAACACACACACACACACACACACACACACACACACACACACACACACACACAACACACACACACACACACACACACACACACACACACACACACACACACATACGATACAGCTGTGTTGTGCAGTGACGATAACGCTTTTAACAGTGCCAAACTACGTACAATATTTTCAGTTATTTGATGTCTGTAGTGCACACAGTCAAAAATGAACTCGGCTGCGAATAATATTCCTTACAGTAAGTTTCCCACAGAAATTTCTACGGACAGGACATTTCAAACAAAATGATTTCATGCTGCCTTGATCCTTGGACGCCACAGCAGATCGAAGTTGCATGTATTTTTGTAACGAAAGCATGAGTATCATCTTTGGATAAATACCTTATTTCAATCCAGTTAAAATGAATAGGATTGCTAGCCGATTTTCACGGATCAGCAGACACTTATCTACGAGATATGTCCAGTTATAGCTTCTGTACGGAAATATGTCCAGTTACAGATTCTGTAGAGACATGTCTAGCTACAGATTCTGTACGAACTATATCCACGTACGATTCTGTACGACATGTGTCCAGTTACAGATTCTGTACGCGCGGCGCACACATACACACGGGAGACATCGGGAGAGAGAGAGAGAGAGGAGAGAGAGAGAGGAGAGAGAGAGAGAGAGAGGATGGGGAGAGAGAGAGAGAGAGAGAGAATGTTGCACACACACAACAAAAACTACCTGTGGGAATGTTTCGCGAGCATACCTGTACGAATGAGCGCCTGTCAAGTCTTTGTGAACGGTCAAGCCGTGTATAGCGTGTCAAGAAAACGAGCAATACACGCCCCTCTCCAATATCTATTCCCCACCCCCCACCCCCCCCCCCCCCCCCCCCCCCACCCCCCCCCCCCCCCCACCCCACTTCTCCCAAATGTCATGTCTGGCACTCCCCCTCCCCCCCCCCCCCCCCCCCCCCCCCCACACACCACACACAACACACCCCTCTTTCCTTTCCTACTCCTAATCTACAGTTACATGTCTTCATCACCCCACCCTCACAGTACTCTGTCACATTTTCCGGCAGTTAAAAACCCGATCCGAGTGGCATCACTCACTACAATATTATTATCTTTGCAATCCATTAGCCGGATCGATCGCTTTCGTCTCCTCTCGATCTTTCTTTTTTCTTTCTTTTTTTTTTTTTTTTTTTTTTTTTTTTAAATCCAATCCCTTGAAGACAAAGAAATCGCTGAGCGAATCGCATTCCGCAGAAGTCCGCGACCATGCTTGTCCCAACAACACTCCCCCCCCCCCCCCCCCCACTCCCAACTCCCCCCCCCCCCCCCCCCCCCCCCCCCCCCCCCCCCCCCCCCCCCCCCCCCCCCCCCCCCCCCCTTCACATTCCGATGACTCCAGTCAGTGGACAAAAGAGTCCTCCTCCCCCCCCCCGCCTTCCCTCCAAGGCAAGTGAAAACACAAAGAGAAAGCGTGCACCTGCAGTCGGAAGTAGATGTGAAGAGTACTTGGCCCAGAGAGTAATCCCCCTTGGCGGAAACCGTCGCACCTCCATTCCATTTCCTGACTTAA
>JADBJO010003754.1:175000-177500 GCA_016801955.1 Conus betulinus
GAGAGAGGGGGAAAGAGAGAGAGAGAGGGAGAAAAGGGAGAGAGAGAGAGAGAGAGAGAGAGAGAGAGAAAGTTTATTTCAAGGAACACATTTAAAAATTAGAATAAAGCAAGAAAAGGAATTGTTTATTATCTGGCCCTTGCCCTTTCAGTGATGATCATATTATCAAAAAAGGAGGGGAGAAAAACAACTCAAGAATACACACTAAAACACTCAATTGTCAGTCAGTCACACACACACACACACACACACACACACACACACACACACACACACACTCGGGTATGGAGACCATAACATCAGTATGAGAATTATAGAGAACACAAGAAAAACTGGATGGACAGCTCCGTCACGAAGTCATGACTGATCTAAACTGAAATAATAAATAAATAATAAACGAATAAGTAAATCGAAAATTTTCGTACTATGCTTTCATTCTGAGATGCCATTAGCAGGCTTAACCGAAACTGACAGGGATCCTTGGGAAACTTTGTCGGTACATATTGCGCTCTTAGACTGGATAATTTACAGCAACATAAAACAAAATGAAGTTCGTCCTCTTTTCCATTTTTGCATAATGGACAAGTCAAATCCACCCCACTATATTTACTGTAACAATACCGGTTTTTCTGCTATGTCTGAAATTCCCAGTCTAAATTTGGTCATTGTCAACTTCAAGTGTTTACCTAAATCCACTTGCAGATAAAGTTTGACATCGTGTACCGAACAAAATGTCCGATATATGGTAAATATATCACTAGTTTTTTACATGAAAGTCCCATTCCTGCCCACCTGAATGCAATCAATCTGCATTTCAATTCACATGAAATGATCTATCATTTTGCACGCCTTGGTTCATCAAAACATAACCAAATCCAAATTGATATAATTTGCAACGGATATTTGAGGCCCGATTTCTTTTGTCTCTTGCATCTAGGTCGTATACCATCATTTAGGTTTTCCGAGGTAATCTGTGATCATTCATTTTTGTGCATTTCAACCAGTATCGAATACAGCTTAACACAGAATTTAGATAGACAGGATATCTATTGGTCTCCCCATAGACCAAGTCATTGGGTGTTCGCATTTCAACTCATGAAAATTTCTTTAATGCAAAGATGTGCACTTTTTTCACAATGGCGGGCTGCGTCATCTGGTGGCCAAAGTTCTGCGCCGTATTGAGCAAGGGGTTGAACCTGTTTATATAGTAATACATTCCATGATCATATACATCTGTTCAAAACAACAAATCGACTTCCGTGTCGGCATTACATTTGAGCTGAGAAGGCTGGTGTGGTAGAGATGCTCAAAATAAACTGGCTATTTTACGTAGTAATATATATATATACCCTGATCTTTTCAACACAAACAAATTCGACTTCCGTGTCGGCACCACATTTCGTCAGGCTGAAAAGGTTGGTGTGATAGAGACGCTGAAAATAATGAACCAACGACATGCTTCTTCAGTCTTTCGCAGCGTCATTTAACGATCTGTCCACTTGGAAAAAAAACGTTGACGGGGAAAGACTGCGCTCGTTGCCTAATACTTCATGATGAATAAATACAGAGATCTACCTTCTGTCGGCACTGGAATTCCCCGCTCGCTCATTTTGTCGTCTACTCAAAACGAGAATCCCAACAACAGCGCGCGACCTATATGCAAATGAGATGAGGTCAGGGGGTCGAGACTTGACTGAAAAGAAAGACAAATAACTGGAAAAGAAAGCCGAATTTCGTTCTCGCAACCACTGACTCGAATGCTGGCGCATTGATGCTCTGCATGCGCTTAATTTCTTCTTCACACAAGGCAAGAAAATTAAACACAAGCTTGAAATTTGCCGGCTGCCGATCTCCCACGCGCCTCGCCGTCTTGAGACTCGCTCGCGCAGGGGGCACGCACTGCGTTTTGATTGGTCAAGGCGACGGCCTCTCGGTGGAAATTCCGGAAAGAGTCGACGTCAAGTAGCCTAGAAAGAGGTGAGAGGGTGTACACTGAACCCACAAGTGTTGTGCTGCGCAAGCTGTGACGGACTCTACTGTCTCACAGAGCTTCTTCTTCGGTCAAACTTCATCCAGTTTCTAAACTGCGAAAGAGAACTCTTTACCAGCCTTGCAAGGTGAGGTTTTGAAGTGTTTTGCTTTTCTAGCGCTGAATTGTTAGCAGGATTGTGTGAGGTCGACCGACCGACTGACTGACTCCCCACAAACTTTCGGTTCGGACATGTAGAGTGATGTGGCCATTTCATCACACCTTGAAATAAGCTGGCTCCGCGAACCATCCGTCAGTGGATTTTGGCACGTTTTTCTCTGCTTGGGCTGGTTATCGGGTTAAGCGAGGGGCTAGCGGGGTCGCCTAATTATCTTAACGGTGAGGCCTGACTCGGCGAAATTCCAATCCCTCGTGGAGGCACGGTGGGTGCCGGGCCATTTCGTCGTATTGATTGGTTTGGCCGTGAAGCGTAGGCGTTTTTTCATTCATTATTTCTGTCAGGGGCGCTAA
>JADBJO010003754.1:187500-192500 GCA_016801955.1 Conus betulinus
AATTCATTCCTTTATTACTTTGGTTGTTTGCCTGTCGGTCTCCCCGCCCGTTATTCAGTTAAGCGTAATACACAACGTGTGTGTGTGTGTGTGTGTGTGTGTGTGTGTGTGTGTGTGTGTGTAACATGTCATCTGAAAAAAATTCATAATCATAAAAATGTTTAGATTTTTTTTAATCAAATGGAGAGAGAAGAGAGATACTTTACGCACAAGCTCACGTGTATGCACATACACGCTCGCTCTTCTCTCTCTGTCTGTCTATCTGTCTGTCTGTCTGTCTGTCTCTCTCTCTCTCTCTCTCTCTCTCTCTCTCACACACACACACACACACACACACACACACACACACACACACTGCATTTCCAAGCAACAACAACAGCAACAGCAGCAACACAGAAGATTCTGATGGCCTAGGCTTTGTGCTGTGTGTTCCCCCAGGTTCAGGATGGGGGAGATGACGGGGGGGAAGAAGGACCAGAGAGAGAGACCCTCCGCCGCCCACCTCACTTTGGACGTGGCCCAGTCCAAAAAACTCCTGGAAGTCCTGCCTGCTGAGAAACGTCAGTACTACCTCTGTCTTTGTACCCCCCTCTCTCTTTGTCTCTGTCTCTCTGTCTGTCTGTCTGTCTGTCTGTCTGTCTCTCTCTCTCTCTCTCTCTCTCTCTCTCTCTCTCTCTCTCTACCTTTACTCTCTCTCTCTCTCTCTCCCTCTCTCTCTTCCTCTCCATCTCTACCCTCACTCCATCTCTCTTCCTCTCTCTTTGTCTCTGTCTTTGCCTCTCTCTGTCTCTCACCCCCTCTCTGTCTGTCTGTCTGTCTCTCTCTCTCTCTCTCTCTCTCTCTCTCTCTCTCTCTCTCTCTCTCTCTTCTTCTTTCTCTGTCTGTCTCTCTCTCTCAGTCTCTTGCTCTGTTTTTCTCTCTCTCTGTGAGTGTAATGTTTGTATGTTAGCGTGTGAGTTGGTGTAGTGTTTGCGAGTGTTTGAGAGAGAGAGAGAGAGAGAGAGAGAGAGAGAGAGAGAGAGAGAGAGAGAGAGAGAGAGAGAGGGGAGGGTGGGGGTAAGGGAGGGTGGGGGTAAGGGAGCGGGAATTGTGCGCGTGAGAGTGTGTGTGTATGTTGGGGATGTGGGCGAGAAGATGAAAACGGGGTTGTGTGTGTATATGTATGTGTGTGTGTGTGTGTGTGTGTGTGTGTGTGTGTGTGAGCGCGCGCGCGCACGCTCGTGTGTGTATGAGGGAGAGAGAGCTTGCGTTGAAGCAAATTGTCGTGTGTGTGTGAGTGAAAGAGAGGAGCGTTATCAGTCACATATACACTGTCAACCGCACGTGCGCTGTACACCGTGTTCTCCCTCCTTCTGTCTGGTCCCCCCCCCCCCCCCCCCCCCTTGAACAGACTACCTGTCGTGGAACGTGCACGACGACACGGGCGTCAGCTTCATCTCGGACGACCTGCGCTACGTCAACGGCACCATCACCATCCCCTCCTCCGGCCGCTACCACGTGTACACGCACCTGACCTTCGACACCACCACCAACCGCCTGGACAAGCAGCAGCTGGTGGTGGACCACTCCATCATGCGCATCTCCCGGGGCTCCCCTGTCTACCTGCTGCTGGACCGGGTCAACCTGCTGTCCCGGCAGATCAAGAGCTCGGACCTGGAGGGCACGTTCGAGTTCCACAAGGGGGGACATCATCAAGGTGGTCGTCTCCTTCCCCAGCTATTTGTGTACAAGCTGCCGCAGACCAACGTCTTCGGCTTGTTCAAGCTCGTGTCGTGATCTCTCTCCCGCCACCCGGGGTGGTTTTGGGTGATGTGAAACGACTTTTTGAATGGGGGGGGGGGTGGGTGGGGTGGGGTGGAGGGGGGGGTGTGAGTGAATGTCTGCGAGAGTGAGGGTTGAGGTGCAGTGCTGGCAACAACAACAACGAGTAGCCGAGCGCTGAGAGAGGGTTGATTAATTTATCGATGGACGTGTTGGATCAACTCGTGACTCTTGTGTAACATTTGACCTTTTCTTTTTTTTTTTTTTATTTTTTATTTTTTTTTTTTTTTTTTACAACTTTTCGAACAAATCGAGATGTTAAAATGTCCGCGAAGGGGGAGAGAATGAGGCTGTCTACGTGAGGAGCTTAATTTATCAGTGAGTGTTGTTGTTGTTGTTGTTGTTTTTAATGATCAGTCTGTGTGATTGATCTGAGTAACAGCCTCACAGTGTGAGCAGTGACGGTTTGGTCTGCCATATTGGGGGGTGGGAGGATGGGGGAGAGGGGGTGGTGTTACCATACTTCAGGGTCAGTACTGGTAGCGAGCGATGTGTGAACGTGCGCTTGCAATGACTGAACATGGATGTTAAGCGTGAAGGAGAGATGGGACCCTAATTTATCATTTTGTTGTCGTGTGCGTGCTACTGTGCGAAGAGCCGATATTGAGTTGAAAACGTTCGCTACACTTATGCATTACAAGAAGGAAATATATTTGTAACCTGTCTTATTTTGTTGTTGTTGTTGTTGTTGCCGTTTTCCATGCAGTTGAATTTGATACGATGCGATGAGAGAGATTTGCGAGTGATGTTTTTTTGTTTACCTCAGACCGGGAAATGACTGGTATTAAATGATGGAAAATGCAGAGGGTTAAATTGCATTGATTGAAGAATGTTTTGAAACTCGGAGGGAGAGATGAATTTCAAAGAAATAGAATCCATTGTGGGACATTATAGCGTTGTTGAGGTGGGAGAGGGGTGGGGGGGGGGGGGGGGGGGGGGGGGGGGGGGGGGCGGCGTTGTTTTACTGAGATTCCATAATATGGTGCAAAGATGTCGGTTTTTTTTCCGTTACTGAGATTTGTTAGGTGGATCAAGTGCTCCATCTGGTGTAAACCCGTGATATCATACAACCCGAAAACACCAAACATGACACGTCAGCCCATGTTATTTTTCTTAGACTGTATTCGCCAGCTTTGATGATGGAAACCCTGAAGATTTGCATACCTAGTCAGTGGGCCTGGGACTGCATGTGAATGTCTCTAATCTTTTTCACACACACAGAGATGCCGTGGTAACTGTTGGGAGTGGAGGGTCGTCTGAAGCACTAGTTACCGACTGTTTCAGTGTTGTCATCTTGCCACGATTCAGATGGGAAAATCCACAAAAGATTGACGAAGACCAGAGCAAGAGGCCATTCGGCATCAAGTCTATGCTGTTGAATGATAGTTTCGGCGGTCTCAGAATATGACTGTCACGGGAACATATCGAAGATTTTTCACCTGAAAGAATCGCTGCTTCGTTTACTCCAAACTTTCGAACGTCGTTTTTGAAACTGGAGAATATTGTGTACTTAGAATGTGTTTGGATCGACAGTAACTGTGAAAAACGCGACTATGATACTGACATTCTAGGAAATGACTTCCTGGGAATTCCTGACAATGTCCGAAGAGCTCTAGAGTGCTCGCCAGAGCTTTGGAAATTGTCACTACAGAGATTGTGGGAACAAGGGTGTTAAGTTTTTCACACACTGACGCTGTCGGTGTGTGTTCATGTTCCAAGACTTTCTGTGATTCCACTTATTTCGTCCACGTTGTACTTGTTCATCAGCGATTCAGTATCTGTGTATATAATAATCGTTATGTATTTGATGCCGTGTTTGGTCGTAAGCCATTGGCAAATGCCTGTACAGATTAATCGTGATGCATAGTATGCTGAAATGGTTTGTCAGAAGTCATCACAACATCCATGTAAATAGTCATGATAATGTTGATACACTATGCGCGTCATATAATGTTGATATACCATGTGTGTCATGCTACAAATGTCTTGAACTGATTTCATGTGACTTGTTTTTGTGTTTTCCTTTTTTTTTTATAATTAATTTAAGGATACTCAGAAGTGTGAAGCAGCGTCTCGTCAGTTACTCGTTTGCGAATCGTTTTTCTGTCAATCCTAGTATGCATTGAATGACGGAG
Source organism: Conus betulinus (assembly GCA_016801955.1). Lineage (NCBI taxonomy): Eukaryota > Metazoa > Mollusca > Gastropoda > Neogastropoda > Conidae > Conus > Conus betulinus. The sequence goes on from JADBJO010003754.1 coordinate 191,457, forward strand.
GGTGAAAGGCTCTTTCTTTGAAATGAGATGAAACTAAAGATGAACAATTCAAATTCTGCTGATGAATGACATGCAAGCAAATGTTATTTTGATATTTTTGATAAATGACTTGAAAAATATTAGTCAGAAAACGAAACTTTAATTGAATCTGTTTACTTTTTTCAATCTTGATTTTAAAAGATATGATTTAAAAAACAATTCATTGTAAGAGAAAAAAAAAAAACCATCAAGATGGAAATTCAAAGAAAGTTCTGCATGCTGGATGGATATATTTTGATACACAAGACTTCGCCTGTTAGTATCATGTTTAAAATTTAAAAAAAAATGCTGTTGCAAAAAGAAGAAAAAGTGCACAAGGACAAACAAGACAAAATATGACAGCGAGCTGATGTTGGAAGTTTACCAAAATTACGATGAAAATTCGCCATTGATATGCAAACTATTTTATATTTACACTTTTTCTTATCATATCGTTTCATGTGCAAAAAAAAAGGCATATCAGCATCTGGCAAGGACGATTTGGGAGTATTGTCTTATTGCCATGAATATTTTTCATTTGCACTTTTAAAGCAAGTGAAGTTTCAAAAGAATCATGCATTGAAAATTTTATGCATAGCATGTTTGTCTTGGGAATTCTTGTTTTAAAACAAATGCATGGCGTAGATAATCGATGCAAACCTTGATGGGGGGGGGGGGGGGGGGGGGGGGGGGACATGAAAATCACGTGTTATGGTAAATACATATCTACAAAACAACAGGAGACAGCCTCAGAGAGGTTTTAGAAAGCGACATCGGTATTGAGCACAGTGAAAAGGGCATCAGCCAAGGAGACCCGTTCCGTCTGTTCTCCTTTCACACAAGAAACCATTGTCCGTGAGACGAGACGGCCATTAGTGCAGGTTTCCGCTATGTTTGGACATTGGTCATTGTTGCAGTCGGCTGCTGGCCAGACTGACTGACCATTTAACATTGATCCTCCCCATCCCCGGTTTTTCGTGGTGATCTCTCCTTTTTTTCACCCCAGCTGTCCGTCCCGAGAAGACT
>JADBJO010003754.1:202500-212500 GCA_016801955.1 Conus betulinus
TGTTCTGTGCATGGGGAATCATGGTATTTGTTGTGTAGATTGTCTGTTTGCATCGCTGTTAGATTCTTCTGATCTGTTCTCTCTTCTTTCCTGTCTTTTGATTTTAAACTAAGATTTCTACAAATTTTCCCATATGATATTCAGCATTTTTCTTACTCTCTTACGTGTCAATGTTGATTATGCAATCCGCTGATGGTTTTTTTTTTGTTGTTGTTAACATCTTCCGTCACTGAGCACATTATAAGCATTTGCTTGTTGTTGCTTCAGTTCAATAAGTTGTTTATGAACACATCTATTCAATAAAGAAATGTTTAAAAAAAAAAAAAAAGGTAGACAAACGAATCACAAGACAAAGCACGACGCGTTTTTGACCTCTTAAGTCTTCTGCAGGCAAGATAAACAACACTCAGGACAACGAAAACGAAGAACGAGCAAATACTAATCTCATCAAATTCGGCACAAGCTGGACGTTGAATGAATACGAGGTCATTAGGAAGGAGACAATGCGAGTTAAAATGGTATTGATGATGTCATCCATTTTCCATAGGAAAATAGGGAAAAGACTTGTGATCCCTTTCGGAAAAGAGGGAAACAGTATCATCGTATGGATTAAAGTTGTGATTCTCGGGGATAAATAACAGCACAGTCCTGATTTCATGATAGGATAGTAGCCGTTTTCCTGGGAGAAGAGCTATTACCGGCTTATGAGGCAAAGGTGTTCCCATACCTCTTGCTCTCCAGACAGTGGCTCGTTCCTACCTGCGTTCCTTCTCTCTCGCGCGCGCGCCTTGACATCCTGTTTGTTTATATTAGCGCTGGCATGGTGAAACGGTATCCTCGTCAGAAGGTACGGAGCTTTATTCGCTCCAAAAGTTGAACATTCTTCAGTGGCGTTGGAAACCGGAAAAGGAGATGGGGACTGAGAGGGAGGGGACCACCCCCCCCCCCCCTCCCCACTCCCTGTACCCTGATAAACTTGATTCTAGTGGGCACAATATTCCAAACCTCCGTCTCACTTTCCCACACCGCTCCTCCCCTCTTCCCCTCAACAGGTCGAAACGCGTTTGTGTGTTGTCTTGTGACTCGTTTGTCCACGTTTCTCTGGGCGTTTCGCGGTGGAGGGAGGGGGGACATTTATTTAAGATTTGTTTAGATTTCCGCCTGCAGTCGTTTCACTTTGCAACTAGTTTAGTTTAGTTTAGTTTAGTTTAGTTTAGTTTTTTAGTTAGTTTAGTGAACACATTTTAGTTCGGTTCGGTTCGGTTCGGTTCGGTTCGGTTCGATTCGATTCGATTCGATTCGGTTCCGTTCGGTTCGGTTGGGTTCGATTGGGTTCGGTTCAGTTCAGTTAGTTTGGTTTGAGCAGGTAAATGATTTCTCGCTCTTCGTTTTCATGGTCATGAATGTTGTTTGTCTTGCCTGAAGAAGACATTAGAGGTCGAAACGCGTCGGTGTTTTGTCTTATAATTTGTTTTTCTGTGTTAACCAGTGGTGTTACTTAAAATCCCTGTTAAAATAAGTTTAGTGTAAATTTTCAGGTTAGGTTAGGTTAGGTTAGGTTAGGTTAGGTAGGTTAGGTTAGGGTAATGTAGTGTCGTGCACTGTAGAGTAGTGTAGCGTAGCGTAGCTTAGCTTAGCTTAGCTAGTTTCCTTTCATTTCGTTTCATTTCGTTTAGGTTATATTAGCTTAGTTTAAAAGTGTTAGATTAGATTAGGTAAGGTCAAGTCAGATTAGGTAAGGTTAGGTTAGTGAAGTGTAGTGTAGTGCAGTGTAGTGTGGCGTAGCTTTGCTTAGCTCAGCTTAATTCAGTTTAGTTTTGATAATTTAGTTTAGTTTGTTTAGTTTAATTTAGTCTAGCCTAGCCTAGCCTAGTCTCGCCTAGCCTTATTTAATTTAGGTTAGTTCAGTTTAGTTTAGTTTTATAGCCAATTGGACCCACACAGGGTGCTATCATCCTGAACACACACACACACACACACACACACACACACACACACACACACACACACACACACGCACGCACACACACATAAAAATATAATGTCTACATCTCTACATCAACTGATAACATGCTACATAATCTACGAATCAACTAGGCCGTGCTGGTGCCGCCACCCATTCCATTTGATTTTCAGAACCCCAGTTCATACACGGGACATGGAACCCGCAGGGGAAAAAGGAAGAGAGGCCGACCTCGCAGCAGCTGGAGGCGAGACATGAGGCAGAGATAAAGAGGCAGGGGACCAACTGGACAGGCATTCAGCGAGCAGCCCAGAACCGAGTGCGATGGCGGAGTGTTGTCGATGGCCTATGCTCACCCTTGAGCTATGGGCGTAAGCAAGTAAGTTTACACACACACACACACACACACACACACAAGACAAGACAAGAACAGAATCAGTTTGCCTGTGGAAAACGTCCAGTCTCAAAGAGTTGAGCGTGTGAGCATGTCAGCAAACGTTCTCGCCTTTTCGAACGGGCTAACGGGGCTAACGGGCTACGCTAACGCAAAGCAATTGGTTGTTTTCGATTGTGTTCGATTTCATTCAGTTTCGGCGCACGTGTTCACTTCATCACAACTTTGTCGAATGTGACTCCCAGGTCATACTATGATTATAGTTTTCATGGAAACGATGGGGAGAAAAAAAGGGGGGGGGGGGGGGGGGGGGGGGGGGGGGGGGGGGGGGGGATGGGTGGGTGGGTGGGTTGCGTATCTTTTATACACTGTCAACGCTTTCTGTCTGTGGAGTTCATCGGAAACTAACACAAGAGAATTTCAAAAGAAAAATACTATGCCGCCAAAACAAACAAAACAAAGAAAGTAGACTACCAACACGAGAAATGAAGTAAAATATTTTATTGGAACAATTTTTTTTTTTAATTGCGTATGATTTGTTGCTTGTACTTAGGTTTTTTTCTGCTCCCCCCCCCCCCCCCCCCCCCCCCACCCCCCACCTCTCCATCTCCATTACAAATTACACGACAAATATACGACGCGTTTTCGACCTCTTTGGTCTTCTTCAGGCAAGACAAACAACATTGAAGACTGTGACAACGAAGGACGAACAATCACTTATATCCTCAAACAGGTCGAAACGCGTCGTGTTTGTCGTGTCATTTGTTTGTTTCTTTCGTTCGGCGGCGGCATTGTTGTTTTCATTGAAGTTGGTTTCGATCTGCGCCTGCAGTCATCTCACTTTAAAAGCGACAAGAGAAATCTGTTAAGACGATAGAGTTCTTCAACACAGCACAGCACGCATAGTTCACAACTCAATCGTTCCTATGTTTTTCACATCCGTCAGTTCTCTTAACAATCCTTAACTGACGGGAAGGTGGGGATGGGGGTGGGGTGGGGGGAGAAAACCTAAGTGAAAGCAACAAAACATACGCAACCCCCCCAAAACAAACAGACAAACAAACAAACAAAAAAAATACCAATAAAAAATATTCATCTTATTTCTTGAAGACGCCATTCACAATAAAAGTACAAACATGGAATTTTGGCAACAAACATCTTTCCATATAAAAGATATTTTATTTCCCCTGAGGTCTCACACACATACACACACACTCTCTCTCTCTCTCTCTCTCTCTCTCTCTCTCTCTCTTCTCTCTCTCTCTCTCTCTCTCACACACACACACACACACACACACACACACACACACACACACACACACACGTACACACACACCACAGCTCGAGTGGTTGACTAGTCATGTAAGTATGAAGCGCTTGACGGTTGGAGCTGGTAGGCGGCAGTTGTATTACTTCTGACTGCCTAACAAGATAAAACTGTAGAAAGGTTAGAGAGATAGGGGGGGGGGGGGGGGGGGGGGGGGGGGGGGAGGAGGGGGGGGCTAGGGGAGTGGGGATGTGGGAGGGTGGGTGGGATGAGGTGGGAAAGAGAGAGAGATGGGGGAGGGGTTGAGGCGGGGGAGGAAAGGAATGAGCGAAGGATGAAAAGAAAAGACAGGAACTGAGGAGTAGGAAGAGAGACTAGGGGGAGGGGAAGGGCGAGTAGGAATGACGAGCGGATTGGGGGAGGGGGGGGGGGGGGGGGGAAGGGGGAGGGGTAGTATTCAGGCCCAGAATATGTAAACAGGATTGTTTGTGAGCGATGTGTGTGAGATAAAATGGCAGAGAAAACAGAGGAGTGCGACGGCGCAGATTCGGTGCCCCCCACCCCCACCCCTGACTCAACCCCGTTCCCCTTGTCTCCGTCTCAGCTCAATATCTCATGTCTTCTCCCCAACACACACACACACACACACACACACACACACACACACACACACACACACACACACACACACACACACACAGAGCCTACTCCAACACACACTATCTCTGCCCCACCATCAGTTTAGCTCATTTCGCAATAGGTGAGCCAGTGTGGAAAATGATAGTCATTAATCTACGCAATGTTCACAGGATGTCTGTCAGTCTGACTCTGTGCGTGTGTGTGTGTGTGTGTGTGTGTGTGTGTGTGTGTGTGTGTGTGTGGTACGCGCGCGCGCGCGCGTGTGTGTGTGACTCTCTCTCTCTCTCTCTCTCTCTCTCTCTCTCTCTCTCTCTCTCTCCCTTTTATCCCCCGTCTTGTCTCTCACCTTCTTTAACTCTTGCTCCTACCCACCTTTCCTCCCTTTCCTCCCCCCCTCTCTCTCAGTCTCCCCCCCCCCCCCCCCCCCCCCCCCCCCCCCCCCTCCCACTCTGTCTTTCATTTTAAGCGTCAAGTAAACAAACAAACACTCATCCCTAACATTCTACCCATCTCTTATCCACCTTTGAACAGCATGGCATAGTTGTGTTGTTTAGTTTGGTGGTGGTTGGTTGGTTGGTTGGTTGGTTTTAACCTTAATAGCAGACCACAATATTATCAATGTTGACCACACAAACCGGTTTGAACAGTGAAGCACAAAGTTTTACCATTGTGTACACCGTTTGATCACAGAAACATGTTGAACAGTGAAGTACAAAGTTTACCATTGTGTACCCGTTTGATCACAGAAAACATGCTGAACAGTGAAGTACAAAGTTTTAGCATCATGCACCCCGTTCTAAAAGACACAGACACCCAGAAAACGAAAGAGCTGGAGGGCAAGTTGACAGAATGAAAGAAGCGCTGGCAATGTAGGTGATCGGTCAACAGACATCGTGATGCATCTTCATCTTGAATCCTTGGAACATCCCCGCGCCGCTGCCAAAGAAAACCAAAATTCGTAGTCGATAAACACTAACTGGAATGAACCCACAGGGTGTCGCTTCGCACCGCTGACGCTGACTTCCGGTCCAGCTCTGAGAATCGGAAACTCTCAGATCTCTTCCACGACATGCCAGAAGACTTGGCTATTTCTGCAGCAAGAGAAACAAAAAAAAAATAACGGCTGAGCATAATCAGAAAAAAATCCTTTTCGACCTTTGCAACTCGTAAAGATATTTTCCTCTTTGTATCGGAGATGAAACGGATTTAACACAGAAAGAAACTGAATGAGACGCTAGCTTGACTCCTCCTTCCTCATTCTGATATGTATGTATGTATGTATGTGTGTATGTGTATGTATGTATGTATGTATGTATGTATGTATGTATGTATGTATCTGTCTGCCAACCTGTCTATGTCTATCTATCTATCTATCTATATGTCTGATATCTATCTATATATCCATCTATCTATCTATCTATCTATTATCTATCTATCTACTGATCTATCTATCTATCTATCTATGTACATGTGTGTGTGTGTGTGCGTGTGTGCGTGCGTGCGTGCGTGCCTGCGTGCCTGCGTGCTTGCTTGCTTGCTAGCTTGCTTGTTTGCTTGATACCTGATTCGCCAATGATAAAAAAAAAAAACTTCTTCGTGATTGGTCGCTAAAAATAAAAGCCCCGCGACTGACCTGTCAGACACGGCCATAAAAAAAAAAACAAAAAAAAAAAAAAAAACCCACCCAAACCCAACAACAAAAAACTGCCAGGTCAGCCCTTTTGAGAAGGTCTCGGGCAACCGCCGCAGCCTCGCGCGAGAGAACGCGTGATCTCAGTGGTGTCGGCCAACTGGTCCACCCGGCCTATTCATCTTCGTTTGACGTGTGGGGATTGTAGAGCGCAACTAAAGAGCATCGATCGAAAATTGGTGGAACGACACCCAAGGCTGCCAGCTATCGATTGCGTCGTTTCAGCTCCATTCGGCATCAAAGCAGCTATTTTTTTTGCTGACAGCGTGAATATTTGATGGGGGGGGGGGGGGGGGGGGGGGTGGGGGGGGGGGGGGCGGGGGGGGGGGGGGGGGGGGGGGGGGGGCTGGGGTTTATTGAAGGCGGGGTTTACCGGCATTTCTGTCTGTGTGTGTCTGTGTGTGTGATTGTCTGTCTGTCTGTCTGTCTGTCAGTCTCGTTCAGATTCTGTGTGTCTGTGTCTCTGTCGGTCTGTCTGTCGGTCTGTCTGTCACCGTCTCTCATTGTCAGAGTGGATATGTCACTCAAATGGTTTGTTGGGCTTGTGGCTTCATTTGCTCGTCTTGTTTCTGTTTTTGTTCCTCTTGAGAGTTGACGTCTCTCTCTGTCTCTGTCTGTCTGTCTGTCTGTCTGACTGACTGTCTCTCTCTCTCTCTCTCTCTCTCTCTCTCTCTCTCTCTCTCTCTTATACACCCCCCCACACACACACAACAACCACACACACACACACACACACACACGCACGCACGCACACACACACACACACACACACACACACAACACACACACACACACACACACACACACACGCACTCACGCACGCACGCACGCACGCACGCATGCACACGCGTATACGCATGTGCACATGCATGTTCTCTCTCTTTCTCATATATATATATATACATACATATACATATAGAGAGAGAGATAGATTATAGATAGATAGATATGTAGATACCTGTCAGAGAGAGAGAGAGAGGAGAGAGTGAGAGAGAGAGGAGAGAGAGAGAGAGAGAGAGAGAGAGAGCATTCAGCACGCACACTGGTTTTGCAGCTTGCACGAAACGCTCCGTGCGTGTGTGTACACTTCCATCCTTAACTTATGAACCCGCTTATGGACCCGTTTTGACGTCACATCAGACACCAACTCGAAACGGGACAGGGAAATCACATGATCGGTCACCGGAGATGACGACAAGAATCGGCGACGTGGCCCTAATAGGCCATCTAGGCTGACCGAAAAGGCTGCATTTCTGCTGCCAGTTAAGGTACATTTTCTGGAAGGGTTTTTTTTTTCTTCTCTTTTTCTTTTGCCGCTGTTATGTTGGTCCACCATCCCCCCACCCTCACCCCCACACCATCCCCACCCCCACCCCTACCCCATCCTCCCTTCCCCCGCGAGAATAATAGACGACAAAAGATTGATGGATAGATTTCCTCGCTTACCCATTGCTCGGTACGAGAACTACTTCACATTTTTAGGGTGGGTTTAGACTCGGAAAATGTCAACAACAACAACAACACAACAACAACAACATCGGTCTAAAATGCCAAGGAAACATAAAGCGTCAGTAAATATGTCAATGCATAAATTGTAATTTTTGTTTTGTTTTGTTGTTTTGTTTTTCAGATCTTTTAAAGTCGTTCATATAATGACAGAAGAATTGTTGCCACTTGTACCCCCCCCCCCCCCCCCCCCCCCCGTACTAATTTTTTCAGCATGAAGAATTGTGTTACTATTTGACAGAAAGAAGCCGGTTTACTACTGGGAGTTGGCGGGACGCGAGAGTAGCGGGGCGAAAGTGAATTGTTTTGTGGTGCTATGATGATTTTCACTGTTTATAGAACGATCTCTTTCAAAATCGATGAAGAAACTTTAGGCATTTCGGCTGGAGTGTAAAATTTGTGCTGGCACAGCGGAACGCATAGCACACACAAAAAAAAAGCATCGCTGGGGGTGGGGGGAGTGTGTGTGTGGGGGGGGGGTGGGGGTGGAAGGGTGGGGGAGAGAAGCATGGTCATGTACCCTCAGTCCATACTGAGTCTTCTGTCTGCGGTACTCGTTTACCTAGCACGTAGGCAGGTAGGCAGGCTACACACGAGGTGTCCACCGAACAAAGTGCAACCAACGTGTGGTGCGCACTGTCCCATATCGATGGAGGGATGCCCGCCATGCCTTTGCCCATCAGCGCGACTCCTGCTCGCCGCGCCCCGGCCCCAGTGGAGCTATAAATAGGTATCGATGTATCGATTCCTCCGAAACCCCCGGCAGAAGCGGTCTCTTGTGACCTAGAAAGCGTGGGTCTCTTGTGTAGTGGTGTGGGTGTTGTGTGTGTGTGTGTGTGTGTGTGTGTGTGTGTGTGTGTGTGTGTGTGTGTGTGTGTGTGTGTGAAAGTGTGTGTGTTGGTAAGAGAGAGCGCATTGAATGAAGGGATGGGGTGGGGATGGGGTGGGGATGGGGTGGGGGGTCTGACGGAGCGAGGGATCTTGCTGGAGGCTGGAAAGGAATGAACCGTGAATAATTTCACACGGACAATGGAACTTTTTGCTCGCGTGCTCAATAAGTTATATGCACACAGCTTCAGGTTAATGCTGCTTTGCAGGTCCCGTTCATCTAGAACGCATGCACACACGAGGCACATAGACCAAAGAAGAGAAAACATTCGAAAAACCAGCCGCCGTGGCGAAGTGGTTAGCGTCGCGAACTCCCAGCTGGAAAATCGTGGATTCAATTCCCATCAGGACCATTTTGTTTGTGTGCACTAGACGGCTCTCACCCAGGGCAGAATTTGCTGTGGTTTCTACTGGGAAGTGTTGAAACCACACAGTCGAGTTTCATCTACTTAACGGATGCGTCTCTGAGAGTGTGGCTCTAATTTCCTGACCAACGCTGCAGGTGTCTATGTTTCTCGGGCCTGGTTGACGCCAAGATCTACAAAGAAAGAAGGCGTGGGTACAGCCCTTGTCACGCAGTCTTTGTCGAGAATGGAAATCCGTACCATCCTCTTCCTCATTCTCATCCTCATGGACCAGTTTGAAAAGAATATCTCGATTTTTGTAACCCCTCCATGCCATGCTCTCAAGGGGACCTCCGGTTTGGTGTCCTCGCCACCTTCACTCCCCTTGGCATGATTCTGTCCAGGTCACCGATATCGGCAAGTGTATGGGGACTGTCGCTGGACGGACGTGGTGGCGCCCTCTTCGGAGGGAGAGCCCACTCCGTGCGACTCGGCAATATTATTGTCGACGGGAGCGTGTGGGTGCCGGGGTTAGTGTGTGGTGGTTTCTGCGGTATGTTTTGGAGGAGAACAGGCGCCACTGAACACGTGGTGGGTGACCTCATGACGACGACTTGACTTTGACTTCTACCTGAGGGCTGGCGGTGCCGGGGCTTCGGCAGGATGGGCCAGGGTGTGGCTGTGGATGGGGAGTCAGAATGAGCGGCATTGGTGCGATGCCCACTGGGTGCGATGCCACTGAGGAGGCACGAAACGATGAGAGAGCAAAAAAAAAAAAAAAAAAAAAAAAGAGAGAGAGAGAAAAGAAAAAAAAAAAAAAAAAGAAAAAAAGTAAAAGAAGAAAAAAAAAGAAAGAAAAGATAAAAGAAAGGAACTTCATTAAAATAACAGAAACAAACAAGGAGGTTCCCAGCTTGGCTATATTCCTCACTGGACACATACACATAACAACAGCAATGGGAAGGTACGCTGGAAAGGTTTAACACAGAAGAGGGGAAAAAAGCTGTAAGCTCTCATAGCCTGGGGTTGTAGTGGTAGTGAATTGTCCTAGCCTGGGGGTTGTAGTGGCAGTGAATTGTCACAGCCTGGTGGTTGTAGCGGTAGTGAATTGTCCTAGCCTGGTGGTTGTAGCAGTAGTGAATTGTCACAGCCTGGTGGTTGTAGTGGTAGTGAATTGTCCTAGCCTGGGGGTTGTAGTGGCAGTGTATTGTCACAGCCTGGTGGTTGTAGCGGCAGTGAATTGTCCTAGCCACAGCCTGGTGGTTGTAGTGGTAGTGAATTGTCACAGCCTGGGGGTTGTAGTGGTAGT
>JADBJO010003754.1:222500-229970 GCA_016801955.1 Conus betulinus
AAACAGACATGGCAGAGAAAGAGAGAGACAACGACAGAGAGAGAGAGAGAGAGAGAGAGAGAGAGAGAGAGAGAGAGAGAGAGAGGCAGAGAGAGCGACAGCGACAGGGCCAGATATAAGAGAGAGAGAGCGATATGAGAGAGAGAGAGAGAGGAGAGAGAGAGAGAGAGAGAGAGAGAGAGAGAGAGAGAGAGAGAGACAGACAGACAGACAGACAGCCAGCCAGCCAGACATCCACCAACCAGACAGACCGACCGACAGACAGACAGACAGACAAGTAGACAGAAGACAAGGAACAGACAGACAGAGAGACAGACAGACAGACACAGACAGAAAGAGAGACAGACAGACAGACAGACAAGAGAGACAGACAGACAGACAGACCGACAGACAGGCAGAGGACAAGGAGGAAACGAAAGCCATCAGGTGGGTGTTTAGGGCAAACTACCGGTACCCGGCCTGTGAAGCTCACCGTTGTTAACAAACACCAGAGTGAAATGGGGGAGACACAGAGTGGGGTGGGGGGGGGTAGGGATGGCAGGTGGGGGGAGGGGGGAGGGGGTTGAAAAGAGAGAGAGAGAGAGAGAGAGGGAGAGAGTGGAGAGAGAGAGAGAAGAGAGAGAGATATACAGAGACAGGTGAGAAGAGTTGAGAGAGAGCAGAGAGAGGGAGAGAGAGAGAGAGGGGCGGGGAGCGAAGGGAGAGGACAGAGACAGAGACGAGACATAAAGGAAGAGAGAGAGAGAGATACAGAGACAGTGAGGGGAAAAGAGAAGGAGAGAGAGAGAGAGAGAGGGAGAGAGAGAGAGAAGATACAGAGACAGTAAGGAAGAGACAGAGATACACAGAGAGAGGAGGAAAAGAGTAATAGAGAGAGAGAGATAAAGAGCAAGAGAGAAAGGGAGAGACAGAGACAGAGAGACAGAGAGGAGAGAGACAGTTAGAGACCGAAGACAAAGACAGAGTAACAGAGATGCAGAGAGAGAGAGAGAGAGAGAAACAGAGAAAGACAGAGAGATCTTCCCATTCGTCTCTCTTTCTGTCAGTCTCCAGTTGTCTTTTCTTTTCTCTCCCTCGTCTTCTTTCAGTTATTCTCACTCTCTCTTTCTTTCCTTTTTGTTCTTTTTTTTTTTATCTCCTTTTTAATGTCATTCTCAGTCTGTCTTCTTTTTTCTGTTTTTATTTATTTTCATTTTTTTTAAAAAAATCTAATCCATGCACCCCTTCTTTCATTTTTTTTCTCTCTTGTTTTCTTTCTGTCTTTTCATTTGTTCATTGTTCTGTATTTTTTCTTCAGTCATGCAAACTTTCTTTCTCTGGGTTTTTTTTTTTTCTTTTTGGGTCTTTCTTTTTCATCATCTCCCGTTCTCCTCACTTTCTTCATTTTTTTCTGTCTGTCTGTCGTTCTTTCCATTTATATTTTCTTTTTTTTCCTCCTCAATTATTCTAGCTTTCTTTCACTCCTTCCCTCAACTTTTCTTTCCATCTGTCTCTCTTTTTGTGTTTTAGTCTGTCTTTCCTTCTTCCTGCTGTCTCTCTTTCTTTCCCTCCTTCCTTCCTTCTTTCTTTTCTTTCTTTCCTTCCTTCCTTTTTTCTTTCTTCCTTTCTTTCTTTCCTCACTTTCATCTTCATTTATGGCATCTGCATTATCTTTTGTCTTTTCTTTCTTTCTCTGTCTCTTATCAACCACCTTTTTCCCCTCTTTCTTCTCTTCTTTCTTTCTTCTTTCTTTCCTTTCGTCCTTCTTTTTTTTTCCTCACTTCATCTTCATCCATGCATCTGCTGTTTTTTCTTTTTTTTCGTTGTTCCTTTCTCTGTCTCTTAATCATCCCCCTCCCCCCCCCCCCCCCCCCCCCCCCCCAGTCCCCCTTTCATTCCGTTCCGTCCTTTTTTTTTTTTTCTTTTCGTTCACTTCAATCTTCATTCATATATCTGTTGTTTCTTCTTTTTTTTTTTCTTTCTTCTCTGTCTGTTATCATCCACCTTTTAACCCCTCTTTCCTTTCTCTTTCTGCCCCCCTTCCCCCCTCCCCCCCCTCCCCCCCTCCCCGCTAAATAAAGCGTCTATCCAAGTCAGCAACACGTCCCCCAAAACAACACAATCCTTGACTCCTTGAGATGAAAGCTCTGTCGGAGAGGGTTGTGTGTGTGTGTTTGGGGGGGGGGGGGTGGGGGGTAGGGATGAGGGTGAGGGTTGAAGGGGACGCCGGGGAGGAGGGGGAAGGGGGCAAAGGGGGAAAGGTGGAACAGGGGTTGGTAGGGGAGTGGGGGGGGGGGTAAGTAGGAGGCCTTGTGTGGGTTAAAGGAGTGTTTGAGGAGGTGAATCTCTGGATGATTTGGTGCGAGAACCTTTCCACCATCAACCGGCCTGTATACCCCTTCTTCTCTCTCGCTCCTTTCTCTCTCTCTCTTCGCTCTCTCTTCTCTCTTCTCCCTCTCTCTACTCTCTCCTCTCGACTCCCTCTCCTCTCTCTATCTCACTCTCTCTCTCTCCACCTCAATCTCGCTCTCACCACTCTCCCCTCGGTATCTCACTCACTCTCTCTCGTCACTCTCTCTCACCTCTCTATCTCCTCTCCTCTCTCTCACTCTCTCACTCACTCTCCTCTATTTCTCACTCTCCCTCAATCTCTCTCTTTCTCTCTCTCTCTCCTTCGCTCTCTCCTGAGAGAGCTCCGCTTCCATTCGGCTAAGAGAGAGCGCGAGTAGAGCGAGAGAGAGACGGGAGCGAGACGAGAGAGGAGAGAGAGAGAGAGAGATTTTTAGGGGAGTTTACGAGGGAGTTTAAGCCTTCAATCCTGGTGGTGACCTTCGACTCTATCTCAGACTAAGCAGACAGAACTGCTGGTTGGATTAGTGTATACTGTGTGCCTCCACCACGCGATTAGCGTGGGTCTGACCTCGGCTTCCCCCTTATAACTGCCCTACCCACCCCCCCACCCACCCACCCACCCCCACCCCCCCTTCTTCCCTGTCTTTTTTTTTTTTTTTTGTTTTTTTTTTTGGTGTGTTGCACTTTTGCCCCCATTCTTTTCTTGTTTTTTTCCTGTTATTATCAAGTTTCTTTTTCTTTTTTTTTTTCTTCGTGTCTTTCGTTCTTTCTCTTCTTCTTTTCTTCTTTCTTTCTTTCATTTCGAGCAACAGTTCTTTGGGCTTCCGTTTTTTTTTTTCATTCATTTCTTTCTCTATCATTCTTTTGATCTTCTTTGCTTTTTTTCTACTACGATCTCGCATTTTTCTTTTTCTTTTCTTTTTTTTCTTCCCTTTTTTTGTTCTTTCTTCTTTTTCTTTTTTTTTTCTTTCTCTTGCACGACCCCCCCCCCCCCCACCTCCACTCCTTCCGCCATCCCCCACTTCTCGTAACTTCTGTCTTTCTCTTGTTCCTTGTTTTCTTTTTTCTTCTTTTTTTTTTTAAAATCTCATTTTCCGTCTTTTTGTTTATTCTTTTCTGTCGGTTCTTTCTGTCTTTCCTTCTTTCTTCTTTTCAGTTTTTTTCTTCGGGGGGTTTTTTTTTTTCCTTGGGGGGGGGGGGGAGGGGGGGGGGGGGGGGAGAATGATATCATTCTACTTTTTAGTGTCTTGATAAACATTTGTCCTTCCTTCCCCTTCCTGTCCTTCCTTCCTTCCTTCCTTTCCTTTCTTTTCTTTTCTTCTTCTTTTTTTCTTGCACTTCTTTTGTTTTTTTTCTTGCACGTCCTCCAGTCTCTACCCGCTCACTCCAACCTGCAAACTGGCCCATCTCATGGACCTTTGTTTCTATCTCCTTTCCGAAGGCACAGACAGACACACCAGACAGGACAGACACAGCACGGCACCAGACAGGCACCGATAGGCACAGACACACAGACACAGACAGGGACAGACACACAGACACACAGACAGCACAGACAAGACACAGACAAAGGAACGACACACAGGGGGGGGGGGGGGGGGGCCACAGTGCACAGACACACAGAAACACAGACAGGCACAGACACAGGCAAGCACAGACACACAGAACAAAGACACTGGCAGGCACAGACACACAGAAACAGACACAGACAGACACAGACAGGCACAGACACAAGAACACAGACAGGCACAGACACAGAGACAGAGACACAGATACAGACAGGCACAGACACACAGACACAGACACAGACACACAGTCCACAGACAGGCACAGACATAAGACACACAGACACAGAGACACAGCCACACAGAAACAGGCACAGACAGACAAACAGACACATAGACACAGGCACAGACACAGAGACACAGACACAGAAGGCACAGACACGTAGACACACCGAAAACAGGACAGGCACAGACACAAAGACATAGACACAGACAGGCACAGATCACACAGACACAGACTGGCACAAACACACATAAACACAGACACAGACAGACACAGACACAGACGGAAAAAGACAGGCATAGACACACAGACACAGACAGGCACAGACACACCGGACACAGACAGGCACAGACACACAGACACACAGACACAGACACAGACAGGCACAGACACACAGACACAGACAGGCACAGACAGGCACAGAACACACAGACACACAGACAGGCACAGACAGGCACAGACACACAGACAAACACACAGACACAGGCACAGATGCAGACACAGGCAGGAACAGACAGGCACAGACATAGCCTGACCAAGCTTTAAACACGGACACAGACAGACAGACGGGTACAAGCACAGACAGATAACAGAAAAGCACACAGACAGACACACCTACAGATACAGACTCAGACGCAGCAACCAAGCACATACACACGACACAGACACTGACATAGACACGTACAGACAGACAAAGCACTGACATAGAAACGTACAGACAGACAAAAGCACTGACATAGACACGTACAGGACACAGGCACTGGCATAGACACGTACAGACAGACACAGGCACAGGACGCCAGACACAGACAAGTACAGACACACCACACACACACACACCACAACACACACAACACACACACACACACACACCACACACACACCACACACACACACACACACATACACACACACTCGCGCACACACACAACACACACACACACCACACACACACACACACACCCACACACACCACACATGGACACACGCAGTCAGACACAGACAACAACAGGCACGGACATAGATACAGACACCGATGGACACAGACAACTGAGACACAGAGACAGGCATATAGTCTCCACTCAACAATGAAAGATACCCAAAATTTAACACCACACACACACACACACACACACCACAACACACACACACACACACACACACACACAGAGAGACAGAGAGATAGACTACAGACAGAACCAGAGAGAGAAGAGAGATAGATAGAGAGTGAGAGAGAGAACACACCCACACACACACACACACACACACACACACACACACACACACCACACACACACTCACTCGACGCAAGCACGCACGCAACTCAATACACACACTCACACACATAAACTCACTCACACGCACAATGCACACAACACACACACCACACACACACACACACACCCCACACACACACACCACACACACACACACACACGTGAAACAAACGCACACACACACACACACACACACACACACACACACACCACACACACACCACACACACACACCACACAACACAAGCCGGTAAACAAATAAACACACATACATGCTCTCTCATCTCTCCTCTCTCTCTCTCTCTCTCTCCACTGTCATCATGCCATCCTTTTCCATCTTATACCCCCCTGCACCTACCCCCACCCCCATCTCCTACTCCCACAACCGTTTCCTTATTCATACCACTCTCTCCATCCGCACTCCCCCACACACCCCTCCAACCCCCACCTCCCCAATAAACCCTTGCAAAACCCCATCTCGACAACTCCTCCCCGTTTCTCTCCCACCTCACCATCGCGCCTCTCCCTCCCGCCCCCATCCCTAGCCTCAACCCCCTCCCCCCCCCCCCCTCATCCCCCCCCACCCCACCCCGACCCCCTTTCCACTGTCTAGACCATCTGGGACTTCAGGCGGTGAATTTGAAGGTGTTCCTAATTCGTTCATGAAATTGAACATTCCCTTCGCTTCGCCTTCCTGTCTGAAAAACATTCATATTCATGATGTATGGGGGAAAGGGAAATAATAATGACTCCATACATTTCGAAAGAGATTTTTGTTGTTTGTTGTTGTTGACAAATTCTATCCCTGACAGACAAAAATTCATCTTGTCTGTATTGCAGACTGAATGAATTTCCATCGGACCCAAAGAAACTGACAAGTTTAAGAATCTAGGTTTGTTTGTAACTCGGTGCTTTGCTTTGTCATATCTCTCCTCTTCTCGCTCCTTGACCGTCTCTTCTCTCCCTCCTGTCCTCTCTCTCTTCTCTCCTCTCTCTAACGGTTAAATGTAGTTGCAAAATAAGACGACTGCGGGCGGAAAATCTAAACAAATCTTTAATAGATGTTAGCGCACCGCCAGAAAAAGCTTGTGTATGTGTGTGTGTGTGTGTGTGTGTGTGTGTGTGTGTGGTGTGTGTGTGGCGTAGTTTGTGTGGTGCTCGCCGCGGCCCGCGCCAGCGCGTCCGTGTTGTGTGTGTTGTTGTGTGTTTTGTTGCGGGTGTTATGTGTGTGTGTGTGTGAGGAGATAGAAGAGAAGAGAAGGAGAGAGAGAGAGAGGATAGAGAGAGATAGAGTATATAGAGGAATAGAGAGAGACAGAGAGACGGTCTCCGTTCATTATTCGGTTATTCCGACTTTTGTTTCTTCTTGCCTTAAGAAGAGTAAGGAGGTCGAACCTCGTCCGTGCTTGGGTCTTTTGATTTCGGTTTGTCCACCTTTTTTTTTCTTTTCGCTGTTCGCTTGTAACATTTATTTAAGATGTTGTTTAACCATTAAATGATATCCGCGCGTGGTGTGAACCTCATTGGCGAGTTGGCAGAAACACAATGTGTTTAAAAACCCTGTTTGCTCTACAGTACAGAGACAGAGGAATTTGGAGTGGGGGGGGGGCGGGAGGGGACAGTGGAGGAAAGTGCAGATGGCGGGGTGTTTGAGAAGGGGAGGGGGGCGGGTTGACGCTGTGGAGAGGGTAGGAGGTATGGTGGTGGGTGAGGGTGCGGGAGGTCAACGGAAATGAAGGCCATTGGTTTACGGTTCGTCTGACACGGATACAACATCCTGGGGTGTAAAACCAGGACATATCAATAAACGGTGGGGGAGAGAGGAGAAGTGAGAGAGAGAGAGAATGCGTAGAGAGAGAGAGAGAGAAGGAGCGAAGAGAGATATCTTGTTGGTAGAGAGAGAGAGTGAGAGAGAGAGCGATGTGTGGCAAAGAGATAGAGAGAAAGAGAGAGAGAGGAGAGAGAGAGAGGAGAGAGAGAGAGAGAGAGAGAGAGAGACGGAATTGTTTTGAGAGGAGAGGAGAGAGAGGGCTGTGTTGAGAGAGAAGGAGAGAGAAAGAGAGACGGAGAGCGA
>JADBJO010003755.1:0-15000 GCA_016801955.1 Conus betulinus
TTCAGAAGTATGGGGTCTTAGCGCTGATTATTCAATCATTGAACAGGTACATTTATTTGCGATTAAGAGACTGTTAAACGTCAGTGTGAAGACACCAAATGTGCTTGTGTATGGTGAAACGGGGAGGATTTCCATATTTATAAGTATTTTATGTTCGAAATATTAAATATTGGTTATCTCTAACAAAAATGTGTGAGGATCGCCTTCCTCGAAAATGTTATAACATGCTCTGTAATCTTCATTACAATAATAAGAATAACTGGGTAACTACTATTTGTTTCACTCTGTATCGCCATGGTTTCGGATTTGCGTGGGAATGCCAAGGAGTTGGTAATGAGAACATATTTCTGGCTGAATTTAGACAACGTTTGATTGACTGTTATGTCCAAGGCTGGAACAGTAAGATTAATACGAAAGAGCGCTATTCGTTTTATTCTTTATTGAAACAAAAACCATTGCCTCAGTGATTATTACTTGTTATAAAAAGTAGTACCTTAAGAAAATATTTAACGCGAATGAGACTTGGTGTTTCACCGCTAAAGTGCCACGCAAATCGTTTTTGTGAAGCAACGCGTAACTGTTTGACTGCCCGAACGGCCAAAATGCATATGAATCTGAAATACATTTTATGTTCATTTGTCCAGTATATCAAACACTCAGAGAGCAGTATATACCGCGAAAAATTCTACAACCAACCCTCTATGTTCAGACTAGCGTTGCTGTTGTCAAGTCCCAGTCACTCATTCGCAGTCGCATCTTACATAAATAAGGCACTTCAGCTGAGGTCGAGTTACCTTAAGTAATAGAATGTAATTGTTTGCTGTTGATCCACGTGTTTGAGTCACAAGATATTACGTGATTATATTACCGTAAAACCATCCTCACGCTTTTCACCCTCTCCCCACTTCCTCCCCTCCATCGACTTCCCATGTCAGTACTTCGTATTTTGTTTAGACACACATGATATTTTCTTTTGACTTTATCCCCACCACCCCACTGTTCCTTTTGACATGGGCAGATGGCCCGGTTCATTAAATATTTTCTCTCTCTCTCTCTCTCTCTCTCTCTCTCTCTCTCTCTCTCTCTCTCTCTCTCAGACGCTTTTTCGCTCCCTCTGTCTCTGCATCTGTCTGTCCCTTTGTCTCTGCATCTCTCTGTCTGCCTGTCTCTCTCTCTCTCTCTCTCTCTCTCTCTCTCTCTCTCTCTCTCTCTCTCTCTCATATGAACAAAATCAAAATGAAAGGGGGGAGGGGGAAGAGGACAGCAGAACGATGGAAAAAAATAGTTCATGGTCATGGTGGTGAGAAGAAGAGGACAGGGATAAGGGGTGGGATGAAGGGGAGGGGGGGGGGGGGGGGGGTACCTGCCAAAAGACGGAATTATCTGTCAGTGCCATCTCTCCTGATCTGAAATGCCAATCTTACCCGCGTTGATGTAGCTTGTACCCGCTCCCGCCCCATTCTCTCGCTCTTGTCTCATAAAGCAGCCCAGCAAGTGGTCTTTTAAGCGTCCCAGCAAGTGGTCTTTTAAGCGGTCCAGCAAGCGTCCAAGCAAGTGATCTGGCAGTCATTCAGCGTGAATCCATGGCTGCAAGGCGCTCCTGTGTTTCCTCTTCAGTCTCACTGTGTAAGCTTGCAGCCCGCCTTTGTCTTTCTGCCCCGTTGTCCCGCTCCCGTCAGTCATCATCCCGTCCCATTCTCATCATCCCCTTCCCTCCCCTACTGTCCCTTCGTGCTCCGCGTGTGTGTGTGTGACAACTTCATTCAGCGTGAATCCCTGTTGGCGTGCTCCAAGGCGTGTGTGTGTGTGTGTGACAACTTCATTCAGCGTGAATCCCTGTTGGCGCAAGGGTAGAAATGTGTGTCTTCATTCAGCGTGAATCCCTGTTGGCGCAAGGGTAGAAATGTGTGTGTGTGAGAACTTCATTCAGCGTGAATCCCTGTTGGCGCAAGGGTAGAAATGTTGTGTTGTTTTTTTTTTTGTTTTGTTTTTTTTTTTATTTTTAAACTACCCCCTTTTTTGAAAATCGGGCCCCGTCAAGACCTTTTTATCGGTTAAGTGAAGATGCATGCCCAAATATGGTGAAGATGATGTGGAGCAGAAGAAAAATTTCCGATGAACAATAAAGTTGATTGAATTGAATTGAACTGAATTGAAGACACGTCAACTCTTCAGCCATGCCCTATAACATTGCTGTTTATTATTCCAAGGGCAGGCCAAAACACTGCATAGTAGAGTTGTCCTGTCTCTCTCTCTCTCCTCTTCTCTGTCTCTGTCTCTGTCTCTGTCACTCTCTCTCCCTCTCTCTCTCTCTCTCTCACACACACACACACACACACACACACACACACACACACACACACACACACACACACACACACACACACACACACCACACACACACACATATGTAATTAGGGACTCATATGTGTATGTACGATTTAAAACACGTACACATACACACACACGCACTCGCTCTCTCTCTCTCTCTCTCTCTCTCTCTCTCTCTCTCTCTCTCTCTCTCTCTCTCCCTCCCTCCCTCACACACACACACACACACACACACGCACGCACGCACGCACGCACGCACGCGCACACACACACACACACACACACACACACACACACACACACCATACGCACGCATGCACACACGTACGTACATCTTTTCTTCTCACCTCTTGCCACTTTCTCGCCCCCACCCCCACCCCCCCCCCACCCCCGCCTCACCCTCCATCCCACCCCTCCCCTCTCACCATCTCTGTAATACCCTGTTGTAAGCCCCGTTGCTGACTTGGTAAAAAGTCGAGCGGTGCCATGATAACCTCCAATTTCCCGTCATCGCGACGTTTGTGTCCCAAATAACCTTAGACATGAGACAGAGGCTGGGTGTCTCTATAGCACACCTCCTCCTTCTGTTCTTAACCCTCCCACCCACCCACCCCCTGTCCGACCCGTACCACCACCTCCCCTCTTTCTGTTCTTACCCATACCTTCGTTTTCCTTCCCTCTCCTTCCCTGAGTTTGACGGACTTTCACATAACGGCTATTGATGTCATGGGGGTATTGGTACCCGCCCAGGGTCTATGAAGTATTGTCTTAACAGTCATAAAAAGTGTTAGCAGGATGGGAGGAGGAGGAGGAGGAGGAGGAGGGGGGACAATAACGTAGGAAGGGGGGTGTTAGGGGTGTCTTTCAGTTCAAACTATAAAAAAAAAAAAAAATTCTATGACGACACTTCCGTGCCATCATCACCACTCTCTTGTCTGTCTCTGTCTGGCTGGCTGGCTCTGTCTGTCTGTCGGTCTCTCCCTTCCCTCCCTCCCTCTCTCTCTCTCTCTCTCTCTCTCTCTCTCTCTCTCTCTCTCTCTCTCTCTCTCTCTCTCTTCTCTCTCCCTCTCTCTCTCTCTCACACACACACACACACACACACACACACACACACACACACACACACACACACACACACACACATACACACACACCACGGGCGCACGCATACACACACACACATGCATCAAGCACACACACATTTGTGCATACATGCTTTCAGTCACACTCTCTCTCTCTCTCTCTCTCTCTCTCTCTCTCTCTCTCTCTCTCTCTCTCTTGAAATAATTGAAAAAAAATTAAGTGAATTAAATAGATAAATGATTTCGCTGGGTGATGAAGAAGGTGGTAGTGGTTATGCGTGGGTAGTTGCATAAGGTGTGTGGGTAATGTTTGATAAGGGAGGGAAGGGGATGGAAATGATCAATGGATAATAAGGTATAACTGGGGGGGAAGGGGAGTGGGAAGGAGGGTAACGTGTGTGGGGGGGAGGGGGGCGAAGAGAAGGAGAGCTCATATCTCTCCATCCACTATGGGGTGGGGGGTATGGGTGTGGGAGGTTGGAAAGTTCATACAAATAGTGTTGTTGAAAAAATTAAACAATGCTGTGGGATGATGTTTATTGTAACAGGTGAAATAATGTGTTGGCATTAATATGCTGATGTTGGTTGAGAAAAGATAGCAATGATCAATGAAAACAGGGTATAATGTGTTACACACACACACACACACACACACACACACACACACACACACACACACACACACACACACGTGTGCATGCATGCTTTCACACACACACACACACACACACACACACACACACACACACACACACACACACACACACACACACACACACACACACACACTTTTTTTCTTCTCACCTCTGATTGGGTGAAATCCAGCAGCGCCATGATAACCTCCATGTCGCGACACTGCTGCTTTCCCCAAAGACCC
Organism: Conus betulinus; assembly: GCA_016801955.1. Taxonomy (NCBI): domain Eukaryota; kingdom Metazoa; phylum Mollusca; class Gastropoda; order Neogastropoda; family Conidae; genus Conus; species Conus betulinus. The sequence continues at coordinate 4,291 of JADBJO010003755.1, forward strand.
CAGACACCAGCCCGATGCCGCCGGTGTCTCCATTCCCAGCGCCCACCTTCCCCCTTCCCTGTACCTCACCCCCTTTCACCACCACCACCTCCCATCCTTCTTCCCCTCCCCCATACCTCCATTCTGTTTCCCTCCCCCATTCGCTCAGCTCTACTAATCCCTCGAAATAGCCACTCACGGTAAGAGAGCCGTGGTACTGGTGGCCTGGGGTCGGTGTCGTAATGCCTTTCACTGTCCCTGGAACCCGGAGAGGACGGGAACGATCTGATAGTGCCGAATCGTTTTGTCTACAAGTCTCTAGACATCGTCAGACAGCGCAGGTTTTGCTGCTACAACGTGTAACCCCCCGTTCACCCACCCTCCTGTTCCGCCCACTCCTCATCCCTCTCACGTCCCCCCCCTTCCCCTCACTCCCCCACCCTCACCTTCCCTCGCCCTCACACCCGAACCCACCCCCACCCCCACCCCTCTCAGCTTCCCGTGTTTTCCCCTTATCCATTCGCCTACGAGTTCTCAGCTGCTGTCAACTGAATCTTGTGGGTGATGAATTAATGGGTGAGGATTATGGTGGCCTTGGTGGGGGGGGGGGGGGGGGGGGGGATCCACTAGCTAATTATACCCCGCATGAGGATGCTCGTGGAAGAGGGAGGAGGGGTGGTGGGCGGGAGAGGGGGTGGCGAGTGTGTTTTGTGTCAGTGTGCATCGTATCCACTGCCTTTGGAAAGTTTGTCCGAGTGATGTCTTCTTTACTGTCAGGCTGTTGGACTCTGCTTTCTCTGTCATTCATTCAGCGCCTATCTTGCGCTGGAGCGGTTGAAGATAAGTGATTGCTCGTCCTTTTCGTTGTCCTGATTGTTTCGTTTCTTGCCTGAAGAAGACCTAAGAGGTCGAAACGCGTCGTGTTTTGTCTTGTGATTCGTTTGTCCACGGTTGTTTTTTGTAGGGGGGTGGGAGGGGGGGGGGAGGGTTGGGCAGTGCGTAAACATTACTATTTCAAACTGGTTTAGATTCCGCCTGCAGTCGTCTTACTTGGCAACTTGATCTGCTTTTGGTTTTTGTTTTGTTTTGTTTTGTTTTGTTTTTGTTTTGTTTTGTTTTGTTTTGTTTTTGTTTTGTTTTGTTTGTATGTTTGTTTTGTCCTGTCTCGGTGGCTTTTTCTCGGCTGTCATCCATTTGCTGTTTGTTTTGTTTTTGTTGGTGGTTTTTTTCTGTGTACACGACTCATTTGCCTGCCTTTTTTTTTAAAGTATGGACATTTATTTCTCTTGATACAGATTCAAAGCATGCTATTTTTTTAACGTCGTGTGGGCACCACCAGGTCGTGAGATTTTAATTTTGAAGAATGGGCAGCAAACGCCTACCCTGCAATATCATTCACTGGTATGCTCATGTATCTTTTCTTTCCTGTCGAGGGCTCAGGGAGTCTTCTAATAGTGTAATGTCATTCTGAAAGGATCCCATGTCGCTGGCTATATCATTCTAAAAGGATCCATGTCGTTGGCTATATCATTCTAGAAGGATCCCATGTCGTTGGCTATATCATTCTAAAAGGATCCCATGTCGCTGGCTATATCATTCTAAAAGGATCCCATGTCGTTGGCTATGTCATTCTAAAAGGATCCCATGTCGTTGGCTATATCATCCTAAAAGGATCCCATGTCATTGGCTAAAAGGATCCCATGTCGTTGGCTATATCATTCTAAAAGGATCCCATGTCGTTCGCTATATCATTCTAAAAGGATCCCATGTCACTGGCTATATCATCCTAAAAGGATCCCATGTCGCTGGCTATATCATTCTAAAAGGATCCCACGTCGCTTGCTATATCATTCTAAAAGGATCCCACGTCGTTGGCTATATCATCCTAAAAGGATCCCATGTCACTGGCTATATCATCCTAAAAGGATCCCATGTCGCTGGCTATATCATTCTAAAAGGATCCCACGTCGCTGGCTATATCATTCTAAAAAGGATCCCATGTCGCTGGCTATATCATTCTAAAAGGATCCCACGTCGCTGGCTATATCATTCTAAAAGGATCCTATGTCGTTGGCTATATCATTCTAAAAGGATCCCACGTCGCTGGCTATATCATTCTAAAAGGATCCTATGTCGTTGGCTATATCATTCTAAAAGGATCCCACGTCGTTGGCTATATCATTCTAAAAGGATCCCATGTCGTTGGGTATATCATTCTAAAAAGGATCCCATGTCGTTGGGCTATATCATTCTAAAAGGATCCCATGTCGTTGGCTATATCATTCTAAAAGGATCCCACGTCGTTGGCTATATCATTCTAAAAGGATCCCATGTCGTTGGCTATATCATTCTAAAAGGATCCCATGTCGTTGGCAGGGGGCTGCTTGAACAATGGAAATGAATTTGTCCTGCAACTGAAAACAGAAGATAACAGACCTGTCCGTTCCATATCTTCTCTAGAGCGATTCTTTTTCTTTTTTTTTTTTTTTTTTTTTTTGTGCTCTTCCCGACCTCTGTTAAATCTAGGTATTAGAGATGATTAGACTAGTCTTTAGGGTTTGGGAAGTTTTCTCCTTGTATGCATGCATACATACGTCTCTCTCTCTCTCTCTCTCTCTCTCTCTCTCTCTCTCTCTCTCTCTCTCTCTCTCTCTCTCTCTCTCTCTCTCTTGTCCCCCCCCCCCCCCGAAATCTTTCATAGTTAATAAAGTCATACCAGACTATAAATCAGCTGACTCGGTCAGGGCTTTTTTAAACCACGACCGTATCTATCCTTTTTTTTTATTCTTTATCAAAACCCAATGAGGATCCCATAGAAAAAATACAGTCTCAGACATTTTAGACGAATGGGTTAATTTCACTTAAATCAGTCTGGGTTTAGACAAAAAAAAAAAAAAAAACATTTTTCTGACACAAGACTGATTCAGCCTAATAGATAGATGGCTCCCTAATGTAAATGACAACAAAATCACTGAAGTTCTTTTTTTTTTTTTTTTTTTTAGACTTTATTAAGGCCTTCGATGTAACAGACGATGTTCCGACATCTGCAAGGGGGTGTAATCTGTGTTAAGAGTTCGCGTTGAAGTGAGAGTGACTCCGCCGTCTTCTTGGGACAAATGATCTTGGGGGGAGGGGGGGGGGGTGTGGGGGGTGTGGGGGGGCATGCATGCCCAAAGCAAATCTGCCCCATCAGTCAGCTGAACATTTCAGTCAGGAAATCTAAAAACACCGAAATGTGAGTGCGAAACGGTGGTCTTGTAATGTAGACAATCGTTATCCCGGCGTGTGCTTCGTTACAGTATTTGACTTTGTACCTCTGTTTTTGTTTTGTTATGTTTTGTTTGTTTTGGGGGCTTTTTGGTTTGTTTTTTTGTTTGTTTTTTGGTTTTTTTTTGTTTTTTTTTTGTGTTTTTTTTGTTTTTTGTGGCATGGCAATTATCGGATCAATGGAGCACCTAAAGCGGTGATTTCTCTTATTTCTTTTTCTTTTCATTTTTCTTTTCCTAAGGCCAAAACCCACCTCTTCATTTGCCAAAAAAAAAAAAAAAAACGCGGAAAAAAAACACTTTCCACTACTGTTTTTTTTTTTTTTCTTTCTTTCTTTTTTTCTCCAACCAGTCTCTGACACACCATGCATAGTCTGTATGTTCTGTTACAAATGGACATTTTTTGCTGGTTTTAGTGTTTTGGCAAATGGACATAATTTTTGCTGGTTTTAGTGTTTTGGCATGATACATAATGTCTGGGTTTGTTCATGTTCTAATGAGTGGTGTACTAGCACACACTCTGATAATGTGTTGCTTGTGCATATATCAAACACAAAAGTCAATTATTTTATTTTCAGTTTTCAGTTTTTCCCAAAGAAACGAGAGAGATGGAGAATCTGTTTATCTACTAGCTTCATTTGTGTTAATCACGCACTCACACACGCACACGGACACACACACACACACACACACACACACACACACACACACACACACACGCACGCACGCACGCACGCACGCACGCACGCACGCACGCACGCACGCACGCACCGCACACACACACACCACACACACACACACACACATGACTGACTGAAACCAATTTATTGTCAGATTAACTCAAAAGTTGTACTGACATTTAAGAAAACATTATGAATAGAATACCAACGTTTTTCATTCAAAGCAAAGAAAGCATAATTAACACACCAAAATACGCGCGCGCGCACACATACACATACACACACACAAGCGCACACACATGCGCGCGTGCGTACTCACGCACATACACATACACATACGGGCGCGCGTGCCCCGCGCGCACACACACAAAAGTACGCACTTACATAAATACACAAATACACGCATCTCAATACGAACACACACCCATACCCTCACATACACTCAAACTTGCACACTCACACACACAGACATACACACGCCCACACACACACACGCACGCACACACACACACGCGCGCGCGCGCGCGCACACGCGCGCGCACACACACACACACACACACACACACACACACACACACACACACACTCATACTCGAGCACTCGTACACACATGCATTAGAATATTCCTGCGATCCGTGTTCGGAAGACGATCGCTTTTTCTGGTTTAACAACAGGAAGAAAAGACATTTGTCATAAGAGGATGTCTTAAATTGTCCTGCATTTGGAAAGGAAGACGCATCGGCAACACGAAGCATGCAGAGAGACCCAAGCATGTGCTCTATGGCGGCTGCACGCTGTCCACGGACTGATCCAGTTTTACCTGGGGTGACCGTCGTCTACAGAACTGACAGTGAACACCAGTGACATTTTCTCGTTCATGATTTTCATCACGTAAAGTGAAAAAAAAAAAAAACAGGATATTGCTGTGGTTTCCATGTTAATAAAATCGAAATTGAGTCGCGTTTTGTTGTTGTACATCCCGCCGATTTGCTTTAAAGGGCTTTTACAGCCTAACAGCATTAAACTTCGTTCATTTCGTTCGTTTGTCCAAACATCAAAGCAATAAGCCTATAGAGGAGATATTTTCTACATACACTAACATAAACACACACACACACACACACACACACACACACACACACACACACACACACACACACACACACTGAGAGCCCATATATACCGGAATTCAGAAACACCAATTCTGTGTGACTACATGTATATCCAATACATGGTAGTCAAGGGTCATTAAAGTATGGAACTGGCTGACATATACTCGTAAGAGTCGAACAGCTTATGGGTGTATATGGATGGGGAAGGGGGGGGAGAGGGGAGAAGATGGGGGGGGGGGGGGGGGGGGGGGGGGGGGATGAAAAGCCTTGCTCTACGTGCAAATTAGACGCCGAACCATACTGATATGGAATATGCCTAGAATAAGATTTTAACATTTCTCAAAATTCGCGAATTGGTTCTAAAAAAAAAACAAAAAAACAAAAAAAACAAAAACAAAACCTGTTAGGGGGAGGGAGGCATCGAGGAGAGGGTGGGGCGGTGGAAGAATTAAAAATATCTTCCAAGTGGATGAGATTTAATAAGAGTAACAGCCAACATTGCCAGGCTCCAGCCGTTCTCATAACTGGGGATTAAAAACACTTGACAAAGTCAACGGAAGCTTGAAGGACTTCATCTTATCATGAAGAGGCTGAAAGTGATTTTTTGTACTAGTACAGTCAAATAAAAAAAATGAGGGATATCGAGAGTCTGACCACATGCACAAGCAGGTGCCGGTTTTAAATACCTACCTAACCAACCCTTAACCCGCAGCCTATGTACAAGGTTACGATTTGGGATTGGCCCTGGAGGATTACAGCATTTGCGTGTTGGTTTCGTCATATCCCATCTGTGCTTCCGAGCTGCTGATCTTCAAGATATTGTTTCTGTCTTATGTTCCAGATTGAACTTGTCAGAATGTGGATAGCTTCAGATGAAGAAAGAAGGATATCACAATTCAAAACATCAGATTTATTTCTTGCAGCTTCCTTAGCATAAAAGTCAGCTAAATCATTGCCACGTAAACTAGAGTGCCCTGGAACCCATAACACAGAGTTACATCGATACCCCGGGTTATTAACTGATGAATGAATGAAATAAGATCTCACACACCAAGTCTGAACGACTAGATTTTGATTGACAATGTAAAGCCGTAAGCGCTGATTTTGAGTCCGATAGTATAAGTATTTGTCTATGTATAACGGGCATGTCAAGTATAAAATCTAGTGCTTTCAAAAATAGCAAATAACTGCTGTAAATATAGAACATCCTTTCGTAATATGGAATTTCTTTCTGATGCTAAGCGCTGGTATTACAAAGGAAGCCCCAACATCGGAAGAATCTAAAACAGAACCATCCGTGAAAATGTGTAGATGGGAATCGTATTTCCTGTCTATCAAGTCTTTGGCATAGGATGATAGTAACAGAGGATTATCTTTTTTATTTAAATCTCCGTGAAGAGTAGATTATTTCAGCCTGCTCTGACAACCACGAAGGGTATGAACAACATGGAACCTGGGCAATACCATCAAGAGACAGGTTGCAGTTCTGAAACAATGGGGAAACATAATCACCTAGGGACATGTATACCGATTTGTTACGGATCTCTCTTGAAATATACGTACTGCCATCCAGTTCAGTCATTACTGAATTTGGGATGGTTCTAGCCCTCACTGTAAAATTACAGGCGCAACTTAGCCTGTGTTCATTTAAGGGTAACACACCAGCCTCCTTGTACGTCAAATCAATTGAAGCCCATCGGGGAAGTCCTAATGCAATTTTAAAGGCTAACGAGTCAATACTGGTTAGCTTGTGTAAATCTGTCTTTCCCAGCTGTAAAAAAAAAACTTCTTGGCCATATGACAGAATTGAACGAACTAACCCTGAGGCGACATAGACGAGATTAGATCCCCAGTTAATCAGAGGTATGGCAGAGAGAACACGTAATAAACCATTTTTTTTCCCTAGCCTAGCCTTTTCTACAAGGAAATTAATATGTTTACTCCAAAAAAGTTTATAGTGGAAGATTACTCCGAGAAACTTAAACTTGTTTGCTTGGGTATATCAAATTATTATCAACCCTTATAGAGATAGCTTCTCTGCCTTCAAGCGCAATTGTTTTCTTTGTAAAGACAACAAAGACAGTTTTGTGAGCAGATAAACCAAACCCATTTGATTTCATGTAATGAAAATATTGTCAACTATTTCCTGATACTGTTCAATGATTTTCTTTCTTTTGGTTTGTTGTTTGGAAAAAATTGCAGTTTACATTTCTCCACAGAGCAATATCATCTGCATATAGAGCTAATGTGGCACCTTTTGTATTAACCTGTTTAATATCGTAAAGCATTAGCGAGAAAAGTGTTTGGAGCGATTACACTTCCTTGGGGAACACCCATGTTAATAGTCTTAGAAGTTGATAAAGCTCCATGTAGATTGACTTGGATAGTTCTGTCCGATAAGAAAGCTTTTAGAAAAAAAAAAAAAAAAAAAAACGACCTCGTATTCCTACTTCATGTGCTTTGAACAACAATTTAGAATGCCATACTGAATCGTAGGCTCTATGAACATCAAAGAACGTTGCAAGGGTCGAATGACGCTTGGCAAGAGCTTTTTTCACATTTGAGGATAAGTGGACAATGTGGTCTGTGACTCCTCTACCTTTCCTAAAACCAGCCTGGAATAAAGGCAAGACTCCATTTTTTTTTCAAGGAAATGTTCTATTCTGTTTTTCATGATTCTTTCAAAAAGTTTTCCAATGTGAGGTGTTAAAGAAATAGGTCGAAAACTAGAGGGAAGAGTTTTAGGTTTTCCTTGTTTAAGGATTGGGATGACAGTAGCTTTTTTCCAATCTGTAGGGAGCATTCCAGTATTCCAGCAAATCTGAAAGAACTCCAACAACTTTGATAACAACTCTCAGGAAAATGCTTAATCATGTTATAGGAAATAGGATCCGAACCAGTGGATATCTTACCCGGTTTTATATGTTTAAGTGCGAAACAGAGTTCATGCGTTGTTAAATTTGTGTTTTATATATAAAGTGTTTACTTTCTATATTAGTCTGCTCAATGTTTTGGAATTTTTATCCTCAAACTCCTTTCTAGGAATTTGTTCAGATTGAGATAAACACTCAGTCTGACTCATTGAAGCAAAAGTTTCATGTGGATGTTTAGAGCAAGTCATGATCAAATTACCATAGAGCAAGTCATGATCAAATTACCATAATACTGTTTTTTTTGCAAGAGCTACTGTTCTGTTACTATAGTTATTAGCATTTTGTATTTACAGTGGAGTTCGTTTACTACTCACACTCACACACACACACACACACACACACACACACACACACACACACACACACACACACACAACACATGCACACACACACACTCTCTCTCTCTCTATCCCACCTCCCCCACCCCCGCCCCCATCCCCCTCTCCAAAGCAAAATTTAGTATAACCAACCAATTCCGTGAGTATACACGCCTGAATTCTAGCTGTTTGCTTGGCCATAGACGGAGAAAAAGGACAGTCTATGTGCAATGGAAAGGCAGGCGTGTTATCTTCCCCTGACTGACTTTTTTTTTTCGCGGGAGCAGGTCTGTTTACAGTTCACTGATTCTTAAAGAAAACTTAGATTACATGGCCTGTCAAACATTATGTTACAAGTCATGTCATCATCGTTGAATAACAGGTATCAACTTGTTTTCTAGGACATGCCTATTCTGTTCTGCCCATCACATATGAAGAGCCTTAAGGCTCTGTGGTTTGACCTTTCTTTTGTTTTGTTTTGTTTTGTTTTGTTTTGTTTTGTTTTTTGTTTTGCATATAGAAATGACTTTTTTTTCTCACACGTTACCATTTTACTTTGTTTGCAGATGACACATCCATTCATTGTAATCATTCTTAAGTTGAAGATGTTGCTTTTGTATTGCAAGATAGCATTTTATCATCACATGATCGAATGGTTCAGTTTAAATCACATGACTTTGAACCCAAATAAAAACAAATAAATGATAATAACACCCACACAAAACGACGAAACCTTCCTCGTTCTTTTGCTCTCCTTTGTATTTAGGGCTAACCCACTGAATAAGTAAAGTGTCTCAAAGTGCTGGGAGGGAATTGTTATCAGTGATTTATCATGATGTGATCAGGTACGAAGTGTGTGTAAAACAGTATCAGAAAAGATTTCACTATTGTCTGAAACAGAACATTTCTTTTAAACTCTCGCTTCCGATAAATATTTTTCCATGCTTATATTGAAGCTCATGTGAATTACTCTTCTACAGTTTGTTGGAACTCAGCAAACGAGCGTAGATGCGAAGTGTGTGCGAAACAGTGACAAAGAAGATTGACCTGCTGCCTAAAACCGATCCACTCTCGTGAAAAATGTGTCCATGCATGCAATGATTTCATGCAAATTGTACTCCTACGATAAGGGACTCAGCAAAAAGCCCGCATTCTGAAACTACTTCTTAGTCTTCATGGTATGGCCCTTAAGAGCGCGCGCGCGCGCGCGCACACACACACACACACACACACACACACACACACACACACACACACATGTGCCCACGCACACAAATGGGCCCATGCCCACACATTATCCACATACATGTACATTCACTACACACACATTAATAAAAAAAAAAAAAAAAAAAAAACCATGGTAGACAGGCACTCAAGGTCTGACCAGCGCGTTGGGCTTATGCGTGGGTAAGACATCCGCTGAGTCGTAGCCACGAGACCCTCTTCTTCTACTATCTCATCTTAGTTGTTAATTCATTTATCTATCAGCTTCAAATCATGGGTAATGTGGTCTCAAAACTTAGCGGATGTGGTGTAGCGTATAAGGACTAGTCCGCACGCAGTGACGCCCCCTTGATGAAACTGAAACTGAAACCGGCCCGGCCCTTAATTAAGTTAGCTCTATGAAAATCATCAACATTATCTTGGCCTGACTGTGTCACTGTGGCTGCTATGCCATGAAGAATGAAGGTGGAATATAACGAGGCAATTTCTATGTTCAACAACATTACATCAGGTTATGCTCCCCGCCAAACAATTAGAATTGCCAAGCTCATGAAACAATGGTAGGCCTTCCCACGATGCATAGTTTTCCATTAAGCTTTCAGTCCTCTGGTGTCAATCAATAACTTCTACCCCCGGTCATGTTGTCGTCACATTCAGTCATTTGAAAAGAACGTCACCTGTAATGAAGGTCTTTACCAGATGATGCCAATCCATAGAACTATTGTAGAATGCCCTGGATTCTCTCTCTCTCTCTCTCTCTCTCTCTCTCTCTCTCTCTCTCTCTCCTCTCTCTCTCTCTCTCTCTCTCTCATTCTCCTCTGCTTCCTCCTCCTTCTCCCCCTCCTCCTCCTGCTCCTCCTCCTCCTCCTCCTTCTTCTTCTTCTCTTTTTCTTCTTCTTCTTCGTCGTCGTCGTCGTCGTCATCATCATCCTCTTCGTCGTCGTCGTCGTCGTCGTCGTCGTCGTCGTCGTCGTCTTCTTCTTCTTCTTCTTCTTCTTCTTCTTCTTCTTCTCATGTGTATATTTAATTTTTCTTTATTTTCTCTTCTTCTTCTTCTTCTTCTTCTCTCTTCTTGTCATGTGTATATTTAATTTTTTCTTATGTTTTTTCCCGTAAAATGTGCTGTTTACATAATTGTCTCTGTGTATTGCTTAATTTCCCATGCTGATTCTGCCGTTTTTATGTTCATTTAAAATTTG
>JADBJO010003755.1:20000-35000 GCA_016801955.1 Conus betulinus
GGGACTGCCTTAATTGTAAAAGACTTCCAAGTGATGACTTGCAAAAAAAATCAATTGTTTTCTGTGGAAATTACTTGATACACCCTTGGGGTCCGATGGCTGTACCGGGTGTCCGCTCTAACAGCTCCCCAAGCTTTCTCTGATACTTATTCTCTGTCTCTCTCTCTCTGTCTGTCTGTCTGTCTGTCTGTCTGTCTGTCTGTCTGTCTGTCTCTCTCTCTCTCTCTCTCTCTCTCTCTCTCTCTCTCTCTCTCTCTCTCTGAAAAGACATATGTTTGTTTCTTTGGTTTCAATCCAATCGACATGTGTAGTTTTTTTGTTGTGTTTTTAAAATATATAGATTTAAGAACTACTTTGTTTTGTTTGTAATCAAGAAGTCATGAACTCAAACGTACGTGCGCGCACGCGCGTACACACACACACACACACACACACACACACACACACACACACACACACACACACACACACACACACACACACACACACGCACGCACGCACGCACGCACGCACGCACACGCACGTACGCACGCACGCACGCACGCACGCATCTCTGTTTTCAGATATTGTTTGTGTCGTTTGTTTGTTTTCTTTCGTTTCGTTTTGCTTTGGTTCTTGCTGTAAAGTTGTTGAACGGGTCCCCAGTGAACGCTTTGCTGCCCTCAGGAACGTCCTTTGGCAGATGATAACTATGGAGTTCAGAACGTTCTGGGTTCAGCTCAGTGGTTTATTTCATGTCTTTTCATCGCCAGATGATATTCGACACTTGTTAAAAAAAAAAAAAAAAAAAACACCTTCTCACTGAACTTATCTAGTACTTGCAAAGCCACATTTGATATGTGCATATTACATAAATCTTTACAAAAATTTTGCAAACTGTGACTGCGAAAAAAACCATGGCAATTTCAGCAACACATGAACCATATAAGACAGTATTGACATTATCAAAGTTATTTACCTCAATACCTTTCTCCTGATAGAGCGAGGTCAACACTGAGCATTCAAACAAAAGATGACGCACAGAAATGTTTTCTCTGCAGACACAAGTAATACCATGAGAATATTTAGTGTTCCAAGTATTCAGCCTTGATTTATGAATTAATCTAACAATGTGCCTTGGGCACAATGGTAAAGTATTAACTTTCACACGTGATTGCTTTCCTTGTTCTTCGGTCTAGCTCCGCGTGCCAAAGCCCCTGAGCCCATTTCAACTGTCTCATGGGAGAGATCACATTTTCGCCAAGATGAAGCCATTTTTTTTTTTTTTCATGCAGATCTATTGCATGGGTTCAGATTGAATGGCGGATCCGGAGTTCGGCAAGATCATTGTAAGTTTGATGTGGAACAACCAACAACTGAACCCCTTGTAACTCAACTCTCTGTGTCTGTGTGTGTGTGTGTGTGTGTGTGTGTGTGTGTGTGTGTGTGTGTGTGTGTGTGTGTGTGTGTGTGTGTGTGTGTGTGCGTGCGTGCGTGCGTGCGTGTGTGTGTGTGTGTGTGTGTGTGTGTGTGTGTGTGTGTGTGTGTGTTTACGTGTGTGTGTGTTGTGTGTGTGTGTGTGTGTGTGTGTGTGTGTGTGTGTGTGTGTGTGTGTGTGTGTGTGTGTGTGTGTGTGTGTGTGTGTGTGTGTGTGTGTGTGTGTGTGTGTGTGTGTGTGTGTGTGTGTGTGTGTGTGTGTGTGTGTGTGTGTGTGTGTGTGTGTGTGTGTGTGTGAGAGAGAGTAAGTGTGTGTGGTGTGCCTGCGCGCGCGTGCCTGTGTGTGTGTGTGTGTGTGTGTGTGTGTGTGTGTGTGTGTGTGTGTGTGTGTGTGTGTGTGTGTGTGTGTGTGTGTGTGTGTGTGTGTGTGTGTGTGTTCCGTGGAATTTTGGGAAGGAGGATGAAGTGTAGCCCAAAAAACGAATTTTTCTCTGACTGGAACACCTGGAAAACTTACACAGTATTTTGTCTGCTGAAGTAAGACAATATGGCGAATAACATTGCACTTTTCTTCCTCATATCAACAGCAACAACAATAGTAACGACAGCAACAACAGAATGATAGTATCAATAATAATAATAATAATAATAACCAATGTGAAATAAAATCATAAACATAATAATAAAAGTAATGATAAAAACCGATAATAGCAGCAACGAAAATAAGTCCCGTTCATTCATGAAATGCGTGACCTTAGATTCCAAATACGTAGGTAAGCACTCGCACACAAACATTCAAGTCGCCTGTATCCATCATGGTATAATCCCTAGCATCTGTCCCTTTCCAACTGTGCTGAGTCTGCTGGGGGGTTTTTTTCCCTACTCCTCACCGAGACTAACATGTGGCGTGCCAGGATTCGGTCTGAATCCGTTTTTTCCTTTTTTTGAATCTGTGGACGAGTCATCCGTTTCTGGTAGCTAAATCTCCTAAATCGATTCAGTCTTTTACTAACGCGTCCCATGCCCATGTGGTGATTTTTTTCTCACACCTTCAGCAACGGGAGTTCATGTTGTCTCTCCCTCTCTCTCTCTCTCTCTCTCTCTCTCTCTCTCTCTCTCCTCTCTCTCTCTCTCTCTCTCTCTCTCTCTCTCTCATCCACACACACACACACACACACCACACACACACACACGCACGCACGCACGCACGCACGCACGCACGCACGCACGCACACTCACACACACACCACACACACACACACACACACACACACACACACACACCACACACACACACTTGAGGTTGTTGTTTGTGTGTGTGTGTGTGTTTTTGTTTGTTTGTTGTTTGTTGTTGTTTTCTCACCTCCTCCTCTCCCACTTCCAATCTCGCTGTTCTCTCACCATCTCAGTAACACCCTGTTGTATGCCCCATGCTGACTGGCTGAAGTCGAGCGGCGCCATGTTACCCTCCCTATCCCATTGTTGCGAGATGGTGTTTTCGCCAAGGACTTCAGATACCAATCAAAACCCGGTATCTCCATTTCAGCTGTCCTACGCTACCCTCCCCCTCCCCACCCACCCTCCCCCACTCATGTCTTTACCCTTCCCTCCCCACCACCTATCTCATCCTCCCCTCCTCCCATACCTCCATTCTCTTCCCCCACTCCCCACCCCTCTCCCTCTGTAATGGCTGGTGACGTCAAGGAAGTGTTGGTGTCCTGGGTCTGTGTTGTCATGTCTTCCCAGTTATAGAGCTGGCGACCGGAGGGTGGTGATCGGATAATGCGAATCGTTGGTCTGGGAATAAAGAGATGCTGTTTATTTGATGGGTTTTTTTTTTTTTTTCTTTGGGACTGAAACCTTAGAGACTGACAGGCAGATGGGGTAGGTTTTTTTACGGCCACAACTTACCCTCTACCTCCTCCTCCCCCCCCCCCCCCCACCTTCCATTTCCTACTCCTCCTTTCCCCTCCCGCCCCCTAAGGTTTTCATGGCAACTGACAAGTCTTCTTCGTAGTGAAATGATTGGTCAGGGTTATGGTGGCCTCTAAGGCGATTATTTTGTTTTAGAGGACCACACACTGTCTGACAGATGGTCACAGGACAAGAGGAGGAGTGGGTTGGTAAAGAGGGACTTTCATTCAAATCTGCATCCCCACTTTCTGAAATGATGCCACAAACATTGCATACCTCCTTCACCTTCACCTCTCTCTCTCTCTCTCTCTCTCTCTCTCTCTCTCACACACACACACACACACACACACACACACACACACACACACACACACACACACACACACACACACACACACACACACACACACGCACGCACGCGCGCACGCATGCACGAACTCACGCATTTACGCACACACACACACACACACACACACACACACACACACACACACACACACACACACACACACACACACTTTACCTTTCGTCCTCTCACCTTTTGTCCATGGTTCTCCCCCATCCCACCATCTCTGTAATACCTTGCTGTATAACCCATCCTGCTTGTGTGAAGTTGAGTGGCGCCATGATACCCTCCCATGTCCTGTCGACGCCACACTGGTTTTCCCAAGGACCCTCGACACACGACAGATGCCAGTGTCTTCATTTCAGCTTCCCCCTACCTCCCCCTCCTGCTCCCTCTCTTCAACCCCCTCCGCCACCAAACCCCCATCCTCCTCCCTCCCCCACCTTTTCATACCTCCATTCTGTTTCCATCCTCCTGCCCTGAAGAAAAAAGAAACACCCGAAGGTGCTGGGGAGGACCCAGAGAAGCACTGTCTTCACCTGCCTTTAGAGCAGTCCTGTACCACCCTTGGAGGCCTGCGCTGTGTTGACGTTGGGTGCAGGCCCCCCCCCCTGCCCTGAGTTCTACTAATCCCTCACAATGGCCACTGACGGTAAGGGAGCGTCGGTGCCTTGGGTCGGTGTTGTAATGCCTTTACAGCCATAAAACCCAGAGAGGTCGGGGGAAGCGGGGTGGATCTGATGGCGCTGGATCGTTTGTCTTGAGACAGATAGTCAGACAGCAGCAGGCTTCACTGCTTCAGCTCCACCCACCCATCCCCCCTCCCACCCACCCCCCCATTCGTCCCCCTCTTAGGTTTAATCATCCCCCCCCCCCACCCCACCCCCTTTTCCCACACCAGGGCTTTGTACCCCTTCTCTTAGGTTAATCAGCTGCTGTCAGCTGAAATCTTCTGGACAGTGAAAGGATGCACCAACGGCAGCAGAGACTGTCACTCCAGAATTGGGTTGCACGGCCACACCAGGCGCTGTTCTTCACAACCCTAGAGTCATAACATGCTATTCTATCAAAACCCCACTTTTTGCGAGATTTTCACCTCAAGAAGCATTGCCCAGTCCGGGCTATTTGCTGCATTTCTCTTTTTTTTTGTGTACCTTTCGAACAATGAACAGTTAGAAAAGAACCGTGGCTCGGGGCTGTATGGTACAATACTGAACCTGTGTTGGGGAAGACGAAAGATCTGTCTATGGTCTATCGTCTTAGAAGATCCCGACCTCTGGGCCTTATTCTCCAAACTCATCAGGAGAGATTAAATTAATAATTCAGGTGGTTTTTTGGTTGCTGTCGAAAATGCATGCATACGACGTATTTACCTGTCTGCCTGCCTGTCCATTTAGCTTTCTTTCCATCTATCTATCCGTCTATCTATCTGTCAGTCTGTCTGTCTGTATATCTATCTGTATCTATCTACCCACCTATCTATCCATCCGTCCATCTATACAAATTGTCTGCCTGTCCATTTATCGTTCTTTCATCTATCTATCTGTCTATTTATCTGTCAGTCTGTCTGTCTGTACATCTATCTGTATCTATCTACCCACCTATCTACCTATCCGTCTATCTATACAAATCTATCTATCTATCTATCTATGTCTATCTATCTATTTATCCATCTTTCTATACATATGTGTGTGCATGTGTGGTTCATGCGTGCGTGCGTAGTTGCGTGTGCGTGTGTGTGTGTGTGGGGGGGGGGGGGGGGGGGGGGGGGGGGGTGCACGAACAAATCAAAACAGGCAAGTCTTCATAAAAATCGTTCGAGTCTTTTCTGAAAGTCAACGTGGTGCAGCTCTGACAAAATGGCAACAGAAGAACTGTTTTCAAAAGAGGGGGGGAGGGGGGGGTTGTTTTGTTTTTTTGTGGGGAGGGGGGAGGGGTTGGGAGGGGGCGGTATTTGTTGGTCCCCCACGATGGCATTCGCTTTTTGTTTTGTTTTGTTTTTGTATGTTTGGTTTTTTACAAGGTTGACCTCAAACGCTCATTATTTGCATCCTGTTTCTCAGATGCTGTTTCCATAGTTACTTTTTCCCCGGCTGTATAGATGCCTGTCCCAGGGGAAAGAGCCTATGAAGGTCAAGGACAATAGCGTGAGAGACTGGAATCAACTCCCAGAGCCGCCAATGAAAACACAGGCAGTCAGAAGGGAACGAGGCTACGTTGGAGATGGGTCCAGAAACCTCACTAGACTTTCGTGTGTGATGACCTTATGACACTCTCAATCAAGACCAGTCCCTGCTGTTTGTATTGTTTCCTAGCAGATTCCTCCTGCCACCTGTCACCCCCTCTGTCTCTTTTATTCATGTGCATTAGATACGAGCCAGGCAGCATGAATTTGCCGAAGTTTGCAAACTTTGGTCGGACTGGAACTTGCAGAAGACGGCAATTTAACCGTCTGGTTTGTCTGTCTGAAAGCTCGTGGCGTGGATCCTTGGCGACTCAGTGCTGTCGTGGCATCCATTTTTACAACAGCTGTTTGTTATGGTTCCCACCTTCACTCACCTTTTTGTGGGATGTCCTCTTTGATTATCATCACAGAATTTCCACTACGCAAGCCATTTCCGTCAACATTGAAATATTTTATTGTATGACCAAATTCTATTCGCCATGCAATGATCATCGGAAGCCCGTTACCTATGATGAAACTGTAGACTGGCCATTCTTGCTCTGTGAGCAGTACATTCGTACATCCAGAACGGAGCCATTTTAATTATCCAAAATGGTCATGTTGCGTAGATTGTTCAACTTTTTGCTCCATTTGTTGGATTATCACCCACAAACCACAGCCGAACTGTTGGATTTTGTTTCAGAAAAGCCGAAATTCCTACGGTTCTCCATGCTTTTCCCACATAGGCTAGCTAAATGACGTGATCTTGTGGTCCAATCAAAGACTGGATAGGCCTAGTCTATTTTGACGACCCTTGTTGGTTTTCAGCAGAGAAGAGTTCTCAAGCCGAAGTGTTAATCCAATCTGAACGTTCTAAAACGTCAAGGAAATTTACGTGTTTGGCTTCGATCGTGGCGGATTAGACAAAAGCCCTCAGAATGCTCTGTTCAGAATTGTAATGCGTACAGGAGAAAATCAGTGCGTCACGTAAATTTTGGTATGTTTTTGTGACGCACTGACCTGAATTCCAGTGCGTCAGATGGGGAGGTTTATGCGTCAGAGACGCACATTTTTGCGTAAGAATCATCACTGCATGTTGTATGCCCCGTGCTGATTGGGTGAAGTCGGGCGGTGCCATGACAACCTTCATTTCCCGTCGTCATGACACTAGTTCCAAGGACTTCAGACACAAGACAGATGCTGAAGTCTACATTTCAGTACCCCCTCCCTCTTTCCTGACCTCAACCGCCCCCCCCCCCCCCCCCCCTCCACCACCTCCAATCCTCCTCCTACTCTTCCCATACATCCATTCTGTTTCCCCTCCCCCTCCCCCAGACTTCTACTAATCCCTCGTAATTTTTTTTAACTGACGGTAAGGGAGCGTCGGTGCCTTGGGTCAGTGCTGTAATGCCTTTACAGTCATAGAACCCAGAGAGGTTGGGGGGGGGGGGGTGATCTGATAGTGCTGGATCGTTTGTCTGGAACTCTATAGACAGATAAGTCAGACAGCGTAGATTGTATTGCTTCAACTAATACTCCAGCCACCCCACCCCTTCCCATTCCTCCCCCCCCCCCCCCCCCTTGTCTGTCTTGCCCCCTCCCCACCCTCCTCAGCCTCCTTGTCCTTCCCACCCTTTCTCCTCGGTTTTCTCCACTGCTGTCATCTGAAGTGTTCTGGACAATGAAAGGATGGGTCAGGTTAGGGCGGCCCGGCTGGGAATCATCGGTGTAAGCATCTTTACCCTGCTTGGGGGTGTCTGTGGGGCGGGGGGGGGGGGGGGATGGGGGATGGAAGGGTATGGGAGTGTGTGTTTGTTAATGGATTTGTTGTTGTTGTTGTTGCTGCTGCTGCTGTTATTGTTGTTGTTTACTGTTCTTGTTGTGTCTTTTGTTCAGCTGTTGGTTCGCCTAGTGCAGTTTTTTTTTCCTTCTTCATCGTGACCTCAGTTAGATCTGGGCATCATCAGTCTCCAGAGTCATCACAAGGATAGCTAATCAATCTTTTGTTTGTGTTTTTTTGGGGGGTTGGCTATATATAGATAGTTGCATACATACAGATCTTTATATCTGTCTATCTATCTGTCATCAGATAAGGAACTTGTAATTAAATCAGTTGCGAAATTCATCGTGGAAGCATTCAAAATTAGATGGATGGATGAAGGATAGTCAAAGTTAAGATCATGCATTATAAGAGATAAATGAATGAATAACATCATTCATTGCATGCGGAGATCAGTAAGATACAATATTTTCATTTGGTTGAGTGGATGGTCAAGTCAGTGTTACAATTTTTTGTTGTTGTTTTTGTTGTTTTTTTTTGTTTTGTTTGTTTTTTTTTAACGTTACCGTATTACTCCTGCGTGCGAGAAAATATGAAGATGTTACGATTTTATTTGTTTTTGTTAACCTTTGATTTTATACACACTGGGAATAATTTGTTAACCTATGATTTGATACACACTGGGAATAATTTGTTACCTTTGATTTGATACACACTGGGATCAAATGTGTACTATTTGTTTGCAAGGAAAGGAAGCCGCCCCCCCTTCCCCCCCCCCCCCTCCCCCCCTTGTCAAAAGACCTCTTTGGTAATGACAATGAAATATCAAAGTGTCAAAGTGCCAAAAAGTGTCAGGTATCTGTCTATCTATCTATCTATCAATCTATCTGTTTTATCTATCTATCTATCTATCTATCTATCTATCTATCTATCTATCTATCTGTCTGTCTGTCTGTCTGTCTGTCTGTCTGTCTCTGTCTCTGTCTATTCAAGTGTATGTGTGTGTGCGTGTTTTGCATCCATGTGTGTGTGTGTGTGTGTGTGTGTGTGTGTGTGTGTGTGTGTGTGTGTGTGTGTGTGTGTGTGTGTAAATTTATTTGTGTGTAGGCGCGTGCACGCAAAAAAATCAGAAAACAGGCAGATCTTCATTAAAAAAAAAAAACTATGCACTATTGTTTCTAGGTCATTTCTGAACATCGATTGGTACAGTTCTGCCAAAATGTCAAAGGAAAGAACCGTTTGCATGCGAGGTATGTCTGGTTGATTGTTTGCTTGCCCTTTTTTTTTGGTTGGCTGGTTGGTTGGTTGATTGGTTTCCCCCACGAGGGCATGCGGTTTTCAATTTGTGCAGGGAATACCTTAAACGCGCAGGATTTGTCTCCTTCTCTCAGACAGTATTTTCATAGTTATTTCCCCTTGCTGTACGGGATGCCTGTCCTTAAGGAAGAGCATGTGGATGTCAAGGACAGGAGTATGGAGACGGCATCAACACCCCACCCCCTCCCCCCTCCCCCCAAAGCCGGCAATGAAGACTGGCAGCAAGAAAGGATACGCTGGATAGGGTCGGAAACCACACTGCGCCTCCTTGAGTTACGAATCTGTCATGCTCTCGATCAAGATGGTCACGATCGACCGCTTAGATGGTTTCCTAGTAGACTGCCACTGGCTCCCCCCCCCCCCCCCCCCCCCCCCCTCCCCGACATCGCACCTTTATTCGTGCTTTTGTCCGAAAGTTCTAGAATACAATAGTACGCAACATGTAAATAGAAATAAACGACAAATAGCACATTACAGTTGTCATACCCACCTCCATAATTCTACACCCACTTTACTTTATTTTAAGCGACATGCTATAATCCTGTACACACAAATATCCTGTTGTTTGAAATGCTGAAAGAACACTTTTCAGTCTTGATTACATTCAGCAGAAAAAAAAAATTCTCATTATGAAACAGATTTCCTTTTCTCACCTCTGACCTTTCAAGACACCATCCGTTTTGCATGTATCGATGATGATTCGGTGTGTTTGAAACGGAAAGAGATCGGGTCAAAGATGAGGTCGTTTTAAACCCACTGTCTTGTTTTTCACCTCTGTCTCCTTTATTCATATGGATCAGATATGAGTCGGGCTGCATGAATCGCCCAACTCTGTAACCTTTCTTCGGATTGGTACCGGAGAAGACGGCAATTTTGTAACCTTTCTTCGGATTGGGCTACATGGATCGCCCAACTCTGTAACCTTTCTTCGGATTGGTACCGGAGAAGACGGCAATTTTATTAATCTTTCTTCAGATTGGGCTGCATGAATCGCCCAACTATGTAACCTTTCTTCGAATTGGTACCGGAGAAGACGGCGATTTCACAGTCTGACCTTCGGTCTGGTCGTTTGTACTGTGGATCAGCTGTGGATCAGTGGTATTGCAGCATCAGTTTGACAACTGTTGTTTGTTTGTTCTGACGCCCTCCTCCTCTACCTCCCCCCCCCCCCCCAACACACCCTCCCACCAGGGATTTTCGTCACTTTTTGCTCCAAGGGATGGCTAGGTTTCAGTCACTCATAAATATTGACCCTCGTCGTCGTCCCTTGTGAAAGTAGAAAGTGGAGGATGGACTGCTTTCAGCAGCACCATATAAAGGGAAATGGGGGGGGGGGGGGGGGGTTGCTGGTTTCTACAGCACAGTGTAGAGGGAAAAGGAGATGTTGTGCTGGCTACAACAACACAAAAGGGAAAGGGAAATGGGAGGGGGTGTTGGTTTCAATAGAACAGTATGAAGGGAAAGGGGAGGGGGTGCTGGTTTCAACTGTGTAGTATGAAGGGAAAAGGAAGGGGGGTACTGGTTTCAATAGCCCAAAATGAAGGGGACTGGATATTTATTTCAATAGCACAATTGGAAGGGAAAAGGGGATAGGAGACTGGTCTCAACAGGACAGAATGAAGGGTAAACAGAGTAGGGTCGACACTGCTTTAAACAGCACAAGATGAAGGCGAAAGGGAATTGCACTAGTTTTGACGGCCCAACAACATGAAGGGTAAGCGGGAAGAAAGGTTGATTTTAACGGCCCAGCGTGAAAGGGGAAAGGGAAGAAAGGTTGATTTTAACGGCCCAACGTGAAGGGTAAAGGGAAGAAAGGTTGATTTTAACGGCCCAACGTGAAGGGGTAAAGGGAAGAAAGGTTGATTTTAACGGCCCAACGTGAAGGGTAAAGGGAAGAAAGGTTGATTTTTAACGGCCCAACGTGAAGGGTAAAGGGAAAGGTTGATTTTAACGGCCCAACGTGAAGGGGAAAGACAGAACACTGGCTAACGGTACAGTACAAAAGGGAAAAGAAGGCCCGGATTTTGGTGTCTACACATAAAAAAGATGAGGAGGGGGGGGGGGGGGGGGGGGTAAAGTTAACCACAGGCAATAGAGTGAAAGAAGGACCCCTTGCTTTTTGCTGCACGCCGCCGAGTGGAAGTGGTAGCTATTGCTTAATTTAAAACGGCACATCATTGGGGGGGGGGGGGGGGGGGGGGTTAGACTGGAGGAGGACGAGGAGGGGAGCTAGCTAGGTTTGAGCTGCATGCTTCCATCAGAGTGATTAGTTAGTTACGCAGTCACCAGTTACTGCGACCTGAAAATGTACACAAAATGTATGCTTCGAGTGATCTCCCTTTGTAAACCATAATTTCCGCCATATTCTTCCAGGTCAGAGTGAGGCCTTTCTCGGTGGTATGTTGAGTGAGTCAGCCCTCTGGCTCTCTGCACTGACTGTTTTTTCCAGTTTTTCCAGTTTAATAATAATAATAATGATAATAGTGAAAACTTATATAGCGCCTATTCTCGGCTAGAGACCAAGCTCTAAGCGCTTTACAATCCACACTCGTACACACAACGCGCCTACCTGGGTAGTACTGACTGAAGAGCTGCCAGCTGGCGCTTCATTCAATCGTTTCCCTGTGTCATCCAATCAATATCGTTCAACATCGTTCACTCAATTTCCCTGCTTCCTTCATTCTTTCCATTTCTCACGCATATGTAACGTGTCATCCATGCCAACGGCCAAACTGGCCTACTCTTCCGAAAGTTGGTGTTGGGATTTTACGTGTGTGCAAGATTACTATGTATGCGTTCACACACAGAACTTCGGTTTACAGTCCCACTGGAAGGACTTTATAGGAAATGGAGTCAAAACCAATGTTAACTCCGAAGGAAAAATCCCCCTGTACCGAAACGCCCCGGCGGAGATTCGAACCCGCAACCGCAGGATCACCAAGATTACAATTCCGGCGCTCTACCAACTGAGCTATTCCGGCTCCGCGCTGAACGGTTTTCACTCTAATCAATATCAAAATGTAGGTTACATGCTATATGTATAGTGTCTGCCATTGCCATCAGCCAACGGGCTTGTACTTCTCCGAAGGATGATGACAGGATTTAAGGTGCGCGCAGCAGTGATGTGCACGTTAACACAGGGAATCTCGATTTATAGTCTCATTCGAAAAGTTTCTCGGGAATGGAAACTGAACCAATGTTATCTCCAAGGAAAAAGACCCTATACCGAAACGACCCCGGCGGAGATTCGAACCCACAACCCTAGGATCACTAGGATTGCGAGTCCGACCAACTGAGCTGTGCCGGCTCCTCAACTCTTGTACTGCCCGTGTATATATTCCTTCACAAATTTGTTTTGTTCGCTGACGCTTCCGAATTGTCTGTTTCTTCCATGCCGAATTCAATTAAAGTTTTCCCTGCTGGTTTCGTCTGGCCTTGGCGGGAACAGCAAGTGGGCCGGTGTACATGAGCCATAAATCTGTGTTGAAAGGATTACTGCCAGACACGATTTTCCTGCTGCGGGTCCACTCTGCCGCCTGCTGCCCACAGAGATCCCATTCTTCACCACCCTCAGCCCGTCTGCTGCGGTGTTCAATGTACCGACTGTTTCTCCTGCGGGCCGTTTTGGACTGAACGAGCCAGACGTTCGCGTGGCCAGATGATAGACTGACGACGAATCACAGTTTCTCTGGAGTCCACGTTGCACGTTCCAGCTGGCAGAGTTATGACAAAATAGGAACTGATTCTGAATAGACGTTTGAACTTTTTCTTTTCTTTCTTTCTGCGTACGCAGGCTGATACTCCTGCGGACACTGCCTGTATACACAGGCAGTGGAGCTTTTTGTGTGTATGACCGTTTTTTTTTTTTATCCCGCCATTAAGGCAGCCATACTCCATCTTCGGGGAAGGTGCATGCTATGTGTAACGTGTCATCCATACCAACGGCCAAACTGGCCCTTCTCTTCCGAAAGTTGGTGATGGGATTTTACGTGTGTGCAAGATGTTGTGCGTGCGTTCACACACAGAACCTCGGTTTACAGTCTCATTCGAAGGACTGTATGGGGAATGGAGTCAGAACCAATATTAACTCTGAGGGAAAAATCCCCCTCTACCGAAAATCGAACCCGCAACCCCAGGATCACGAGTCTGGCGCTCTACCAACTGAGCTATTCTGGCCCCCGACGTTTGAACGACCTTTTCTTTACAACGGAGAGAACACAACCTGCTCAGTGATGCTCGGCTAAGGTCTATTATGAGGCTTACTGAACAAAGAACTGATTTCAATTGGCCGTAAAACTGATTTGAGCAATTTCTTTGTCCAAAACTTTGCTTATTTCGACAGCATTGGGAACCCGACTGTTTCGGCCGTACCGAACGAAAACGTTTACCTTCGAACTGAGAAGTGAAACCTTGGTCAACCAGCCAACCACAAACTGATCTCAGTCACCGGAGAGTTGACACAAATTGATTTTCATGACAGAAAGCTTGCCGTACATGGTTATTTCCCTTTGCGAGAACCCAAACAGTTCCTAGAAAATGGTGATCGATCATTTCCTTTTTTCACCGGGAACCAAAGTACAGCTAGGTTGGCCAACATCACCGATCTTAGTGACTCAGAAGATCGGGCAACAAAGAAAGAAGACGAGATCGCCAAAATCGTGAATTGGACGAACTGGGTTCGCGACCTAAAAGTTCACTCAGTTAATATCGGCCCTAAGGGGTTGGATCGTTGGACAGGGTGATCTCATCCTAAAGTCAAAGGCAAGGAATTTTACTGTTCTACATCCCTTGTGAGTGTATGGACAGGAGCAATTTCAGTTCCACTTCCTGCAGTACATACACACACAGACTGTATACATACAAACGGTGATAATTTGAAAGGTGCCATGAAACCAGATAAAGACATTCAAATGTATTCGTCATTACTGTCAGGAATCTGATTTAATCTGGTGCGCAGTCTTTTCTTCTTATCCGTCTTCTCTTTCTTCTCTTCTTCTTCTTCTCTTCTTCTTCTTCTTCTTCTTCTTCTCTCTCTCTCTCTCTCTCCTCTCTCTCTCTCTCTCTCTCTCTCTCTCTCTCTCTCTCTCTCTCTCTCTCTCTCTTTGTTTCAGCCTGCTGTTAGGTAGCGCATGGAAATAAATTGCGAATTTGGGAGCGTTTGATGAATAGTTTTTTTCTTGCTGATAATTCTTGTGTACATCGAATAATTAGACACTTACATACGTGGTAAAACTCGTGTCTGCATTCTCCTGGCGCAGGTCTTTCAGACCCCGGGTCTATTGTTTCCACAGTCCATGTTCCTTCCTAGGTCTGTGTTGCCCCTGATAATTCTTGGTCTCCTATCCGAGTCTGTGTGTACCCAGTGTCTTGTCACAGGCCTATGTTTTCCCCCCCAGGCCTATGTTTTACCCCTTCCCCTCCCCAACCCCCCTCCCCCCTTTCGATCCGGAAATCATGTGACCGCAAGTGAGTCAGGTGACCCAGATTAAAGTTAAAGGATTTAACACAACCCCTAGCTAGGTTACAGGTGTCACTAGACCCAGGATGAGTCGCGTTGGGCCCGGTCTTTTTATTCTAGTTGATCTCTGTACAGTCCCAGATTAATCTGTCATAGCAACGTCGTCCTCTCCTGGTCCTCTGTGTCACTGTACAGTTTTGATGCCATAAGGAACAACTCTTCACTCTCTCTCTCTCACTCTCTCTCTCTCCTCTCTCTCTCTCTCTCTCTCTCTCTCTCTCTCTCTCTCTCTCTCTTCTGAGGGAGATGATAAAGGTCTGGTAAACCAAAATGGGTGGCAAGCACATTGTCGTTTTCGGCCCTGTTTGTTTATTCTGTCTACATTATCTTCCCTTCAGT
Source organism: Conus betulinus (assembly GCA_016801955.1). Lineage (NCBI taxonomy): Eukaryota > Metazoa > Mollusca > Gastropoda > Neogastropoda > Conidae > Conus > Conus betulinus. The sequence continues at coordinate 34,795 of JADBJO010003755.1, forward strand.
GAAGACAGCCACCCCCCCCCCCACCCGCCAAAAAATAAAAAATAAAAAAAAGAAACAAGATGCAAAGCATATAAACTACTCCCAGTTTATCTTGAATACGCGTGAGACATTCCTTAAAGAGGAAAAACCGTTTGGGGCCGTTATATCGCGTTAGTAACGGCTATTCTGGTAAACATCGGGCATGATCCGTGACCCACAACGAACAT
>JADBJO010003755.1:40000-42500 GCA_016801955.1 Conus betulinus
TTTGAAAAGAAAAGGTTATTCAGACTGACATTATTGCAGTTACAAATGTCGATGGAACCGAAGCTGCAATATGCTTTGATGGGTATCTATGGCGCTGGAGAAGACAACAGACAGAATGAGGAATGGCTGTGTTCGAATGCATTCACTTCAACAGAGCTATTTCTTCCCTCGATCGCAACCAAATGTCAATGTCTTTTTCGAAACTTTTTCCGTCATAAAAATCCCAAAGGTATTTTAAAGGGATCTTCTTGTAAGGATGCTCTCTCTCTCTCTCTCTCTCTCTCTCTCTCTCTCTCTCTCTCTCTCTCTCTCTCTCTCTCCTGTTAGGCAAGTGAAACAAACTGCAGCGTTACCGAAACACGACGAAAAAGCAGAAGAGCACACAAAACAAAGTGTGAAGTAACGCACTTTAATGCACGACACAAAACAAGACAAGATTCACCACTTTGGCTTCACAAGGGGAGTATTGCGCATGTTTATGTCTGTACTGTTTTCATCGTTTTGTCGCTGAGGAAGGTTTATTGCCGAAAATTTCTTGTTTTGTTTTGTGTCGTGCATTAAAGTGCGTTACTTCACACTTTGTTCTCTGTGCTCTTCTGCTTTTTCGTCTCTCCTGTTAGGTTCTTGCCCGTTTTAAACCATCGTGTTCTTCTTCTGTCGACGTGGGCTGTTTTTGTTTTTTTTTTTCTCTTGAAAGTTCTTTTATGGTTAATTTTGATGGACTGTTACACTCGTCGTTTCGTGTACTGTGATTTTTTTCTTTTTTTCTTTCTTTCTTTCTTTTTTTTTTTTTTTTTTTTTTTTTTTTGACTGCTATCACGGGAGAATTATTTTTTCAGCATTTTTCATGTCTGTTATTCATAACATGTACAGAAGACATTTGTCAACAAATTTACTCTTGTATATTAAATCTGTGTCACTCCGCACTTCGTTGTATGTGTATATCTGTATTTTGCACTGTTACGCGTTTTTTTTTTCACACATTGACATTCTCATGCCGACTGCTGCTAGGGGGAGCGGGGGGGAGGGGGGGGGGGGGGGGGGTGGTGAAGGGAGTATGGTTTGATTTGTTCGATCTCAAAGACTGTCATTTGTAACGTATCACGAACACGCATTTATCAACAATTAATTCATCTGTTTTTGCATTGCATACAGAGAATGCCTTGCTTTACACCTCTTTTTGTGCCCGGCGTACGCTAACGAAGCAATCTGTTTCCAAGTTCATTTCACTGTAGTTTTCACCTACCATTCCTGGAAATGACAATCTGTCGTGTTATTGTACTCCCAGTTTTTTTATACAACAGGGAGTACTTTACAGTGGGAGCGAAGAAATGCTGTCTGTGTGTCTGTCTGTCCGTCCCGTGGTCAAAATGTGTGTTCCACTCGCTCCAGACAAAACTACTGGGCCGATCTCTCTGAAAATTTGTAGGTATGTTCATTATGGATCACGGTTGATGCCCGAAGTGTATACCGTTATAGCCGTGACTAACGGCTATAACGGCCCATAACGGGGTTTTTTTTTTTTTCCTTGTGGAAAATCTCAGAAAGTACTTGGCCGATATTTCTGAAAATTTGTGATCACAGATGATGGCCGATGTTTACCAAAATAGCCGTTACTAACGGCTATAACGGACAAAAACGGGTTTTCCTCCTTGTTGTGAAAATCTCACGCCTATTCAAGATAAACGTTTATATGCTTTGCATCTTGTATCATATAGACTCTGTATCATACTGTATCGCTTGTTTTCTGTCTCTGTTATTTCTGTGATAATTGTGCTTGATGGCTTCTAGCAGAGTGGCGAGTACTGGACTGGTTCGCCCACTTGATCTCGCTGCCACCCCCTCCCCTGCCTCCTGCCCCCTCTCCCCCCCCCCCCCCCCCCCCCCCCCCCCCACACACTTCCCAAGAAAGACTTCAATGGAGACAAGCGGTGTGTGCATTGGCCGGTGACTTGCTCTTTGGTGCTTGCAGGCTGGTCCGCTGAAGTGTCACCTCTTGTCGCGGGGCTGGCTGATTGCAAGTGGCCTGAAGAGGTAGGTCCTCACTGACCGCCTCTCGTCCGTCTCTCTCCGCAGGGCAGGCTGATTAAAGCCGCTGACACACGAGTGGTCTGTCGCCAGGTTGATAGAGGCTGTCCCTAGCTCAGACAGCTGTCGGACTGGTCCTAGTGAAATGAGCTGTCAGGTTCTGGTTTGAAAATGAAAAAAATACGTATACTTGTACGTATCAATCACACACACACACACACACACACACACACACACACACGGTTCATGATAGTTTTATGAACAGCAGTCTGGATGAAAAAAAATACTAAGAAAAGCTTTACGGTTCCACTTGAAAATAGAAGAGAAGAGATCTATACAAACAGACATCGCACAAAGAACAGCGAGGGTCCATTTTGAACAGTGTGTGCAGTCTTTTACTACCAAACTGCCAGATAGGACAGAGATAAAATGAGCATGTTGTCAATTGTAATAAGAGGGGAAAAAATGTGTA
>JADBJO010003755.1:47500-50000 GCA_016801955.1 Conus betulinus
AACTTTAACAGGCTTCTCACTTCATCACACACACACACACACACACACACACACACGCGCGCGCGCATTCTCGCACGCGCACACGCGCACACACACACATCACACACACACACACACACACACACACACACACACACACACACACACACACACACACAGAGACTCTCTGCCCCCACCCTCTCTTCTCATACATACACAAAGCCACCTCCCCCTCTCTTTCTCTATGTCTCTCTTACAAATCCTCTGTCTGTCTGTCTGTCTCTTTCTCTCTCTCGTCTCAGTCTGTCTCTCTGTCTGTCGCTCTCTCTCTCTCTCTCTCTCTCTCTCTCTCTCTGTGTCTCTCTCTCTCTGTGTGTGTGTGTGTGTGTGTGTGTGTGTGTGTTTGAGTCTGTGTCTCTGTGTGCGTGGTGTGTGTGTGTGTGTGTGTGTGTGTGTGTGTGTGTGTGCGCGTGTGTGTGTGTGTGTGTGTGTGTGTGTGTGTGTGTGTGTGTGTGTGTGTGTGTGTGTGTTTTTGCGTGCGCTCGGGTGTCCGCCAGTCTGATACATATACATATGATGCTATAAGCGTTCACACACACGGGAAAAAAAATGTCGGAAAAGGGGATAGGTTTACAGTGGCTATTTTCACAGCCGGAAGTTGTTCTGATGCAAACTTTTCCATCACCACCACCGACCACCAACCCCCACCCCCACCCCCCCTTCCCCCTCTCCCCCCTCCCCACCCTCTCTCTCACCCCCCTCTCCCACAGCCACCATTCCCCTCCCTGCCTCAGTTCTCTCCCTTCCTTACCATCCAGTCAATAACGTCTCTGCAATTCATCTAGTAGGGGCGTTGTCTGGAAAACCCTGTCTTGGAGGAGACTGTGAGAACTTGGTGGGCATTAAGCCTCTTTCACACACTGGAGTCGGCGCGCTGTGTTATAGCCGGCGATGTCTGTGTGTAGCACGACATTCCTGCGTTCCTCCACCTGACATAGTGTTGTAAGAAAAACAGATTCTGACAGATTTCTATCGCCACATGCAGTCGTTACATGGCGAGCTGTAGCTTTTCCCGAAATACGATTCTTGGATTGCGCATCGTGAGCCAGTGAACGGCCCTCGCCAACAAACTTGTGACTATGCCTCTCTTGAACCACCAAACAGCAGACAAGAACTGTACAGGCTTGCTTGAAAACGTTTACTAAAGTCATAGATTAAGATGGGAGAGGAAGAATATCTTCCCCTTTAGAGAGTTCAATGGCGCTTTTGAAGGCATTCACCATTTCCTGTTGATTGATGATTGGCTGGCTGGCTGCTTCCTGTTCACAGGTCAATCCGCCATACTTCGCCGTTGATAATGTCAAATGGTCAAATCTTCAGCTGATACACGTGCGTGGGTAAGGGCTACATGCGGGCAGTGGGGCTGGCCTCACTAATCAGCGAATGAAAAGAAGCCGGAGAGCGCGGGTTACTTGAGAGGGCAGGCTGCCTGCAGCCGAACAATTCTCTCGCGGTGAATAAGTGACGGTGATCAGCAGAACTAATGAACGACCTGCTGGAGAGAGGGGAACCCCGACAAGAGCGAACTGTGGGAAAACGAGGGGAAGGCATTCATCCTCTCCTTTCTCGATCTGTGCTGTGGTAAAACTTCGTTTGGGGTCCGTTTTCGCTAAGGCGACGTGACCTGCCCACAGCAACACGCTCCTAGGGCCTGTCATTTGGAGACGACAGTGCTGGTTAGCTCTGCTCTCGAGACGACTGAACAATCAGACTGTTGGTGAACGATTCAAGTCTTCTTTTCGTTGAGCGTTGACCCTGATAGATAAAAAAAAAAAAAAAAAAAAAAAAAAAAAAAAAAAAACGTGACTTAGAGGCTCAGACGTACATGTGCTGCCAACGTACGCTGACCAAAGAATTTCTGCATAATCAGTTTGTGTGTAACGTCCTGTTCGGTTGTTTTCTTTTTGTTGTTGTTGTTTTTGTTTTTGGTTTTGTTTTGGTTTTTTTTTGTTTTTTTTGTTTTTTGTTGTTTTTTTGATTGAGGTTTATACAGATTGGTCTCACTGGCGATGAACTTATACGTGTGAACATGATTAGGCAGCATCAATGCTTGAACGTGGCAGTTTTGCCGCGCGGGCAATTTGTTGCGCGACATATGTGAGGGAAATGGTTTTCGGAACACTCTCTTTGCTCTAAAGTGCATTGGCTTAGTTGCAAAGCGAGGCGATTGAAGGCGGAAATCTGAACAAGTTTGAACAGTTTTGATAAAGCACCGCCAAAAAAAAAAATAAAAAAATAGAACGAATCACAATCACAAGATACCACGCGTTTCGACCTCTTGGACCTTCTTCATGCAAGATACGCAACACTCATGGTATGCTATCAGTGATTGTTTGTTCATTTCATTGTCCTAGTTTTATGCATCTTGCCTGAAGAAGACCTAAGAGGTCGACACGCGTTCTGTTTTGTCTTGTGATTCGTTTGTCTATGTTGTTTTTGTTGTTGTTGTTGTTTTGCGCGG
>JADBJO010003755.1:55000-62500 GCA_016801955.1 Conus betulinus
TGGAAATCCGTAGCATCATCTTCATCATCCTCATTCTCATCGATCAGCATTAAAAAAAAAAGTCTCAGATTCTGCGGCCCTTCATGCCCTGCTCTCATGGTGACCTCAATTTCGATGTCCTCTCCACGTCTGTGGCTTTGGTTTTGTTCTGTCGGGTCACCGGTATCGGCGAGTCCATGGGGGCTGTCGTTGGATGGACGTGGTGGCGCCCTCCGGAGGGAGAGTTCACTCACGCCGGCTCCGCGACTAAGCAATTATTGTCGTCAGTAGGGGGCTTAGTAGGTGGTGTCCTGCGTATGTTAGATCAGAACAGGCGCCACTGAACACCATTGAAGTGACTCGGCAGCAGTGCAGTGTCTCCTCCGGTGGGTTGCCTCTTGACGACTTGACATTGACTGTTCCCTGTGGATTGCTGGTGCCGGGGCTGCGGAGGACCGGGCTGTGGCTGTGGACGGGGTGTCGGAATGGGCGGCGTGGGTGCACTGCCACTGAGGTGACGCAGAAGATGGGACAGGGCAAAAAAAAAAAAGAACGTGAAGATGTTTACTGATTGAATTCACTTTTCGCTTTGACACTTGACTTTGGGGGGGGGGGGGGGGGGGGGGCACAACAATGGAGAGAAATCCTGTTTTGAATGGAGACTGACCGATAATGTTTCCTGCATATAGTCATTTGATAGTGTTACAGGATTTTTCAATCTTCCACGTCCAACCCGCTCCATTCCGCCCCACCCCCACCCCTAAATTTCCCTCCCTCCGCCCTCAACCCCTTACTCCCCCCTGCAAACCATGCCGTCTTCATTGCGCTAAGCATTAAGGTGAATTCTCTGAAGGTTCGGCATGGCCCATAAGGCTTTCACATAATTCACAACGTTTCGTTTGATTCAACGATCAATATTGACCTTAATCGTTAAAGGCAGAAAACAAAAAACATTCTCTCTCTCTCTCTCTCTCTCTCTCTCTCTCTCTCTCTCTCTCTCTCTCTCTCTCTCTCTCTCTCTCTCTGCGTGTTGTGCATGTGCATGCGTTTCCAAGCGTGCACGCGCGCGCGCATGTGTGTGTGTGTGTGTGTGTGTGTGTGTGTGTGTGTGTGTGTGTGTGTGTGTGTGTGTGTGTGTGTGTGTGTGTGTGTGTGTGTGTGTGTGTGTGTGTGTGTGTGTGTGTGTGTATGTGCGTGTGTGTGCGCGTATATGTGTGTGTGTGTGTGTGTGTGTGTGTGTGTGTGTGTGTGTGTGTGTGTGTGTGTGTGTGTGTAAGAATGGTGAGGAACTGGAAGGGGGGTGGGAGCAAGAACAAGAGGCTGGAGATGGGAAGGGGTGCCAGCAAAGATTTGTCCGGAAAGAATCTCTGTGCTTGTGCACGCTTGTTCAAAACAAGCGTGGTTGTCCGGCAGATCATGCAAGCATCAACCCGCGAATCAAGAGTGGGTAGACAGACAGGAGGTGTGAGGACTGGACAGGTCCACTGGATGCGTGGGCCGGGTTAGGTCTGTGAGGCCCATGCCAGTGTTTGGGCCAGGTGAAGATGACATTCATGTCTGTTGTGTGTCTGTGATCTTATTGGCCATATCTCTGCATTCCTGTGTGTTGTCATGTCTGTGTTCTTGTTGGCCATATCTCTGCATTCCTGTGTGTTGTCGTGTTTGTGTTCTTATTGGCCACATCTCTGCATTCCTGTGTGTTGTCTTGTCTGTGTTCTTATTGCCACATCTCTGCATTCCTGTGTGTTGTCGTGTCTGTGTTTCTTATTGGCCATATCTCTGCATTCCTGTGTGTTGTCATGTCTGTGTTCTTGTTGGCCATATCTCTGCATTCCTGTGTGTTGTCATGTCTGTGTTCTTGTTGGCCACATCTCTGCATTCCTGTGTGTTGTCATGTCTGTGTTCTTGTTGGCCATATCTCTGCATTCCTGTGTGTTGTCATGTCTGTGTTCTTGTTGGCCATATCTCTGCATTCCTGTGTGTTGTCATGTCTGTGTTCTTGTTGGCCATATCTCTGCACTCCTGTGTGTTGTCATGTCTGTGTTCTTGTTGGCCATATCTCTGCATTCCTGTGTGTTGTCATGTCTGTGTTCTTATTGGCCATATCTCTGCACTCCTGTATGTTGTCATGTCTGTGTTCTTATTGGCCATATCTCTGCATTCCTGTGTGTTGTCATGTCTGTGTTCTTATTGGCCATATCTCTGCACTCCTGTGTGTTGTCATGTCTGTGTTCTTATTGGCCATATCTCTGCATTCCTGTGTGTTGTCATGTCTGTGTTCTTATTGGCCATATCTCTGCACTCCTGTGTGTGTCATGTCTGTTTCTTATTGGCCATATCTCTGCATTCCTGTGTGTATGTCCACACAGGCCTTCTTTGTTTGTGTGTTGGCGTGCTTATGTGTTTTTTTTCCCGTTGGCCGTGTCTGTGTGTGTGTGTGTGTGTGTGTGTGTGTGTGTGTGTGTGTGTGTGTGTGTGTGTGATCCAGTGTCTTATGTCTTGAAGTCTATATCTGTGTGTGTCTCTTGTCTGTCTTTTCCCATCAGCCAAATATGTGTTTTTTCTTCTCTGTGTGTTCTCTTGTCTGTCTTTTCCCATCAGCCAAATATGTGTTTTTTCTTCCCTGTGTGTTCTGTTGTCTGTGCTTTTCCCATCAGCCACATATGTGTTTTCTCTTCTCTGTGTGTCTCTTGTCTGTGTTTTTCCCATCAGCTACATATGTATTTTTTTTTTCTTCTCTGTGTGTTCTGTTGTCTGTGTTTTTCCCATCCCCACATATCCATTTTCTCTCTTCTCGGGTGTGTTCTGTTGTCTGTGTTTTTACCATCAGCCACATATCCATTTTTTTCTCTTCTCGGTGTGTTCTGTTGTCTGTGTTTTTTACCATCAGCCCACATATGTGTTTTCTCTTCTCCCACTGTGTTCTGGTGGACCCTGTGGTGGCGTTCCTCTATGTCTCTGTCTGCCATGTCTGGTGTGTCCCATTGCGTCCATGTGTCCCAGTGTCTGTGTCCCAGTGTCTGTGTCCCAGTGTCTGTGTCCCAGTGTCTGTTTCCCTGTGTCTGTGTCTGTTTCCCATTGTCTGTTTCCCAGTGTCTGTGTCGCAGTGTCTGTTTCCCTATGTCTGTGTCTGTTTCCCATTGTCTGTTTCCCAGTGTCTCTCCTGTAGGCCATATCTGGGTCTTCTCTTCTCCGTTTCTCGTGGATCATATGTATGTGTTTCATCTGTTCTGTATTAGCCGACCCTAGCTGTGTGTGTTCTCTTAACTGTGTTTTCCCATTGGCCTCATATGTTTGTGCGCTTCTCTGTGGGTTCTTTTAGACCATGTTATGTTCTTTTGGGACCATGTTATGTTCTTTTGGACCATGTTATGTTCTTTTGGACCATGTTATGTTCTTTTGGACCATGCTATGTTCTTTTGGACCATGTTTTTGTTCTTTTGGACCATATGCGGTTTTGTTTTTGGTTTTTTTTTTTTATTGTTGTTTTGTTGGGGGGTTTTTTGGGGGGGGTTGTTTTTTTTTTAGGTTTTTTTTTTTGTTTTGTTTTTCTCGTCTGCGTGTTTCCGTGTCCACGTCTGTGTGTTCGTTTGACTGTTCTTATTGACTGCATATGTCTGTTGTCTTGTCGACCATAATTGTGTGTTCTCTCGTCTGTGTGTTTCCGTCGACTACATCTGTATGTTCTCTCATCTGTGTTTTCCATCGACTACATCGGTGTGTTCTCTTGTCTGTCTGTGTTTCCGTCGACTACATCTGTGTGTTCTCCTCTGTCTGTCTGTGTTTCCGTCGACCACATCTGTGTGTTCTCTTGTCTGTGTGTTCCCGTCGACCATCGTTGGCCACAGTTTCTTTTTTAAGTATTAATTCTGTATTTCGATAGAAACGACATTGAAATCGGTTTGAGCTCTCTCGTCCACTTCGGGTTATGACATTTCTCAATGCGAGAGAAAAAACGCAAAGAACAAAGACAACGACAGGCTGGTGCAGGAGATGGATCCTGTTGCGGTACAAATTGACCACCCGCGGACAAATTGTACCGGGTGGTCAATTTGTACCGCAAAAGCTGGTACAAATTGACCACCCCTGGCGGGTAATCAATTTGTACCGAGAAGTCACATGTTTTCGAACATTGTGGGAACAAATTGTTTACCCTTTAGCTCTCAGTTCAGGGCTCAACTTAGAGAGGTGTGTGTGTGTGTGTGTGTGTGTGGGGGGGGGGGGGGGGGCATGGGTGTCTTTTGCTAATAGTACCGTTCAAACCACAGGCATGAATTTTTGCATGGTGGCTCATTACCACATTGCCTTTCAAATCATATAAAGGCAAAGAACCCTGTGTGTTTGGGAACGCCCATATGCGCTCAGCCTGGACTTTGTTTCTTTCATAACTTCGTAACCATTGACGCTATGTGCATGAAATTTGGCATGCTGTCCCGTTAGCTCAGTGATCAAGGTGTGTGTGTTTGGGGGGGGGGGGGGGGAGGTGAGGTGTGTAGGTGTGTGTGTGTGGGGGGGGTTGTTATTGGTAGCTACTCACACACACACACATCACACACTGCACACACACACACACACACACACACACACACACACACACACACTGTCCGATGATGTGCACCTTCCTTTTGATGTCGGGCCATTCTTTGATCATCTTGTGTACCACGCGTTTGTCGGTCGGAGCATAAGGTTTGAAAGTTCTGACCGTGAACAGACCGAGTTAATTGTTCGCCGACGGTAGCTTTCACCATTGTATGTCACGAAACTGTTCATTTACGGTAAAGGCGCTGAGCGGTCAGTATGGTTAAACGCAGAGAGTAGTCCTATGTCTCAAGAGAAATATGATACAATTCTGCAGCTTTGTGAGGGTAAATTTGAAGTACCTAAACGAGGCGCACAACAATACAGATTAATGCCGCCAGACATTGGAGAAGGCGAAGAGATAACTTCCGTGCAGTTTCTGGACAACTGTTTTGTGGTAAACAGAAAGTATAGCACAGACATGTGTCCCAAATTTGGTCTACGCAGAAGAAATCGTGTATTTGACCTAATTGTGTTAGCTACTTATTAAAAATGAAAAAAAAAAAATATTGGAATGTCATGCACACAGAGAAGAAAAATTATGAAGGAACAAGACAAGAGTGAGTGAGTACGGGAAAAAAACTAAAAGGAGACTAGAACAGAAATCAAAACGATACAAAAAACAACAGACAACATGAACCGAGTGTTGCCCTTAAACAGGGGCATGTCCTCTGCCCACGCATGTCAGGCATGCGCACAAGCAAGCACACAAACACACAGTCGTACACAAACTCTGCTTATCCCCATTTTGAACACGCCTACGACAAAGGACTGAAGGTAGTGATACGCAAGAGCAATTTGTTCCACAATGTTCAAAAATATGTGACTGCTCGGTACAAATTGACCACCCGCCGGGGTTGGTCAATTTGTACCAGCTTTTTGCGGTACAAAATTGACCACCCGGTACAATTTGTCCGCGGGTGGTCAATTTGTACCGCAACAGGATCCCCTCAAAGACCGGAAGGTGTTCCTTTCCAGTGTTTGTTTCTTTGTCGTTGTGTGTTTTGTGTTCTGAATACTAGGTTGATTTTTTTGCTTTTTGCTTTTTTTTTTTTTTTTTTTTTTTTTTTTTCACTTTCTTGTTAATCTTGTGTGATCTAAGAATTCATTTGTACCATTGTACTTGGCTAGCATTTATTTCTGTCAAAGAATGGGGATATCATATATCGAAAGCAAACTTTGTTTTGTCTGCAATAGTCAAACGCGAGGACTGTGTATAGCGGTAAAGGGGTGATGGTAAAAGGGGGTGTCAAGTTATTTTTAACATCATTATATATTATCTGACTGCGTTAAAAATACGATTATGTTGTTTATCAACGTAGGGACACATCTATATTATGTAAGAGTCAAGGACTGCAAATGTTTGAATGATTTATGATTACACATATAATGTTTTATATATCCAAAGAAATCGCAGTATATAAAGGATACAATATGAAAATATACTGATGGTGAAATTTGTTTTTAAACTCTGGATAATACCCACTAAACAAAGTCAGATTTAGAAACCATGATATACTTTTCAATAATTCACTTGCTAGTTGTTCTTTTTATGTAATATTTATTCAGTCCCGAATCAGCTTGATACATAAACAAACAAATAGATCGTAAGAGATTGTTTTACACACGCCTACTGTACTAAAAAAGATATTCGTTGCCTCATAGCGCTGTGTCTTTGTGCACAAAACACACACTTCTGCTATATTGACTTAGATCGAGATGCTAAAGTAACAATAAGCAATAACAGAAAAAAAAAAGACCGGACAACGACAATTTCCGAAGTTAACGACGTCATACCAAGACGAAAACGTCGAGAGACCCGCCGAGGCGGCAGACAACGGTCGCCATTTTAGACTTTCTGGATCTATGCATTTAAACACAGTGCCACACCAAATATCATAGCTTGTTTTGATTCGACGTAAAATATAGCACTGCGGGTCATTTCCGCAGTAAATGTAACAACGTCACTATTTTTGGAGTGACTTATCGAGTGAATATGTTCCGTTCTCATATTTTTCGAGCGTAGTCTACAACAAAAAAGTATTAATTGTTACATTTTTCGTACATTGAGCATGAAAAGTTTAGCAGATTCTTACATTTTTTTTGTGGAGAATGCTGTAATGCTTCTATTATTCAAATAGACGACAAAATGTAAAAGGCTGTCGTTAACTGTACTATAAAATGCTACCGAAGAGTCAAAATAGACGGAAATAATTATAATTCATTACACATCTACAGCAAAAACAGATTTCAGTCCGAATCTTCTTATCACGGTTAGCAGCTTTCGATCAAGAAAATCCTGAAGAAAGCAGACTCCACGAAGAAAATAACATTGTTCATCCATTCCAGTGCAAAAATGTCACTATCCTTAGAATTTTCGTTTACGATGTACAAAAATTGTAACAATTGCTACAGTTTTCGTTCAGACGACTGCACTGTTACATTCTGCCTGGAGATTGCTGCCATTGTTACATTTTTTTAATCATCATTGGCATCTCTTCAACATAGGCCGGCTTTCTTTACAGAAGACTGAGCCGATTCAATGGTCGACCACATTGGAGTGGGTCTAGTAGCTTTCACGAGAGATGCGATAGCGTCAAATTTCTACTACGATCCATAGCGAATGTCTGACTCAATACTCGGGCAACAGACATACAATACAGATCTAAAATCACATTGACTATCGGGTCTAGTCCTTGACAAGAGAGATGCAGTAAAAGTCTCAGATCTAGTGAATGTATCCGACTCCATACTTGGCAAGAGCGATGCAATAAGATCTAAAGTCACAGCATTTATCAGGTTCGACACTCGGCAAGAGACGTGCAAGATAAATAGATAAGTAGATAGACAGACAGACAGACAGACAGACAGGCATATAGATAGATAGACAGTTCATAGTGAATAGCAGGCCAGTACTTGTAGCAAGAGACAACCAATAACGAT
>JADBJO010003755.1:67500-70000 GCA_016801955.1 Conus betulinus
GTCTATGCACTGTGTCTTCATCTCTTGCCGAAGTTGGTCTGTTCTCTCTACCTCAGTCAGCGTTACAGAGGAAATAAAAAATTGTTTGGGGAAAGTGAAACAGACAGGTTTGTGTACCAGGTGTTTCTGATCCTGACGACTTCCCCAGTGAGACTGCAAAGAAGTCCAGTCCTGGAATGCCTCAGAAAAGCTCCTGCGAAAACACGAAACAGACAAAGCGGTGGAACCAGGTGCCTCTGGGAATGAAAGCTTCTTTTGTGAGACACAACGAAAACTACCTTTGAGAAACGTTCTTCTGGTTTCAGTTTTTTCACTCTACCCAGGTCAGAAAACAAAATCGGTTCATTTTTGTTTTCTACAGTATTTTTGGTAACAATGCTGACACACTTTTCTGTTGATAAATGTAGCTTTAGCTACCTTTGTTGTAGCTTTGTGTGTGTGAGGTGTGTGTGTGTGTGTGTGTGTGTGTGTGTGTGTGTGTGTGTGTGAGGTGTGTGTGTGTGTGTGTGTGTGTGTGTGTGTGTGTGTGTGTGTGTGTGTGTGTGTGTGTGTGTGTTGGTGCAAGATTATGCCGACTGGTGTGGGAGTGGTGGGTATGTATATTTGTCTTATTGTTGGATGTTGATGCCTTGGGGCTGTAGCGTGCCCAGTCTGGCAATGCGATGGGTTTCTCCGGATATACGCCCAGACTGGGCACGTTACAGCCCCAAGGCATCAACATCCAACAATAACACAAATATACATACCCACCGCTCCCACACCAGTCGGCATAATCTTCCACCAACACACACACACACATACACATACACACACACCACCACCACCATAACCCCTACTTCCCACTGCATACAGAAGTTTTAGCCACGTCCCATTTATTTCATTGCATTTTTCTTTTATTTTATTTCGAACTTTGTTTATTAGATGTTTTTTTTTTTTTTATTTATTTATCTATTTGTGTTGATGTATTATTATTCATTATTAGTTATTTATTTATTCACTTATTCATTCCTTTCATTTGATATATTTACTAATTATTTTTATTTATTTATTTATTTATTTATTTATTTTTTATTTATCTATCTATCTATTTATTTCTTTTTCACATTTATATTATAGTATATGTAAATTTTTAACTAAAAAAATTATTTATTTTTCATCTAAATTAATTCATTTACTTATATTTACTTACCATCGTTTCACACACCACCCCCTTTTTTTTCTTTTTTCTTTGTTTTTTTTTTTTTTTTTTTTTTTTTTTTTTTTTTTTTTTTTTTTTTTCCTTTTTATTTTCCCCCAACCCCCTCTCTTCCTCGCCCATAATCCTCTCGTTTCCGTCTGGCGGCCATTTTCAATTTGGAGACGAACAGGAGAAGCGCAGCTGAGTAGCTACATGTTTTTCTTGTCACTGTCCTAAATATTGTGTGTTTTCGCCTGAAGAAGACCCAAGAGGTTGAAATGCATTGTGTCTTGTCCTGTGTGTTCTTTGTTTGTCTGTCCTTGGCGGTAACTAACCCCTCTCGTTTCAAATTTTGCTTCATTTTCCGCCCTCAGTCGTTGTTTTTGAAACTTGTCTTTATAATAGCAATGTACTGTCAGGGTCAAAACTAAGGACGCGGGCTTTTTTTTAGCACGCTGCAGGTTGTGGACGGTAAAGAGAAGGAGAGAGGGGAGGGAGGGGAGGAGGGAGAGGGAAAGAGAAAATGAAGGAAGGTCTGTTACTTTCCAGTGATGAAAACATGAAGATATTGGCCAATTTGCGTGTCGTCTGTTATTGTCTAGACTCAAGTGCTACACACACACACACACACACACACATGCGCGCGCACGCGCACACACACACACACACTTACACACACACACACACACACACACACACACACGTATGCACGCGCAGGCATACATACAGACAAAGACACATGTGCATGTGCACGATAGATAGATAGATAGATAGATAGATAGATAGATAGATCAGGCTCAAGATAACGGACTAACTTCGGCAAGACCTGCCGGAGACAGTGGCACACAAAACCGGCTCTCTACCAGACGCACCTGGTACCACCAACATCCTCGTCCGTTTCCTGTTTTCCCAGGAGCCATTCTGAGGCGTTTCCAGGAATGGACCAAGTTTCTTTTTTTGTGTCTCACAAAGAAAAGCCATCATGGTCAGAAACACCTGGTGCACGTCTGTTCCACGTTTGCTGACCATCCCGTAATTTCCTCTGTAACCGCAGACTGAGATGACGGACTAACTTCGGCAAGATGGAGACACAGTGGACAGGCAGACGATCTAGGTAGCCATTTTGTGCCGCGACACAAGGAGATTTTCTCTCTTCCCAGCTACACAGCTTTTTCTGTTTTTGGCCTTTTTTTCTATGTGTTCTCTCTCTCTCTCTCTCTCTCTCTCTCTCTCTCTCTCTCTCTCTCTCTCTCTCTCTCTCTCTCTCTCTCTCTCTCTCTTCTGCTAACAAGAGCAAATAAGTACACTGGTCAGTGTCTTCGT
>JADBJO010003755.1:75000-80000 GCA_016801955.1 Conus betulinus
CCCCTCTTCTGGCTAAAGTTCGCCCACCATCTAGACAGGGTTAAAAGAGGAAAGGAAATGAACGGGCTGCTGGGGAAACGGGGAATAGTGAGTGTGGCACCAGGTGTGTCTGATAATGATGGCCTCCTTTGTGAGACACAAGGAACACCAATCACTTCTTTCAGCGCTTCAGACACGTTAGTCACCAGAGTGGACGTGGTCTGTTCGACACAATCGGTTCACTTTCTGGGGCTTCGTACGTAGCTGGTTTTACAACAGTTCAGTGAAGAAATGTAGTCTGGCGCTTTTTTTTTAAAATGTCATTTCTCCGTGATAGATATGGGACTTTACTGATGTATTGGAGGCCAGAATAGTTTAGTTGGTAGAGTGCCGGACTCGTGATTCTAGGGTTGCGGGTTCGAATCTCGGTACAGGGGGGAATTTTCCCTCGGAGTTAACATTGGTTCTGACTCCATTCCCCACACGGTCCTTCGAATGAGACTATAAACCGAGGTTCCGTGTGTGAACGCACGCGTAACATCTTGCACACACGTAAAATCCTATCGCCAGCTTTCGGAAGAGAAGGCCAGTTTGGCCGTTGGTATGGATGACACGTTACATATAGTATGCACCTTCCCCGCCTCAATGGCGGGGGAAACAAAAAACAAAAAAAAAAAAAAAAAAAAAAACGGTCATACACCCAAAACTCCACTGCCTGTCTATACAGGGAGTGTCCGCAGGAATAACAGTCTGCGTACACAGAAAGAAAGAAAGAAAGAACCTCTCTAGGACGCTCTCACGGAGTCTCAAATGCCCACCAGTCTTAGCGTGGGTCTCCACAGATCAGTTGTCCTTAAGAGACAAAACTGAGAACTGAGTCCTTGTAAAGTGAAAAAAAACAGAGACAGACAGACAGACAGACAGAGAGAGGGAAGATGGAGACTGAGTAAATCAATCAGTCAATCAATCAGTCAATGAACCAACCTTTTTTTTGTCAGCGGTCATGATATCAGGACATTAACTGACTGGCACAGCTGTCACTGATACAGACACAGAGGAGAGAGAGAGAGAAAGGGGGGGGGGGGGGGGTAAGTAAAGAGAGTGGTGTATTAGGTGTTCCTGATGATGATAATGTCCTCCTGTATTACACGCTAAACAAAGACACTCTTACAAGTTTTCGGAATGGCTGCTGGGAACACGGGACACAGGCATGGGGATACCAGGTGCACGCATCTGATAATGATGGTATCCACTGACAGACGCAACGACAAAAATGACTTCAAGCAATGCTTAAGACACATTGTTCAACAGACGGAATGTTTCTGTTTCTTCCCAATCCAAGTTAGAAAAAGAAATTCGCTTTAAATATGTTCCCGCTGATTATTTTTTCGTAACTCCACTGACACACTTTTCCGTGCAGAAATGGTAGTCTTGGTATTTTTAGGCCTTTGTTTGTTTGTTTGTTTGTTTCCTTTTGAATCTCCGGAGTTGATTGACCGAGTTTTACCCCAGGGATGCTCTGACTCAGTCTCAGAGTTCTGTTCTCAGTTTGCGGTCTTCCCAAGATCAATGAACAGACAGAACTAAGGATGATGGTCTTTCTAAGCAGCAAATGCCGAGAGAGAATGTCTTACTGAATAGGTGTTCTACTTCCCGATGGTAGAAACTGTGATATGCCGGCCAGCGCGTTCAATGCTGTTGTGTCTGATTAACTCGTACTCTCTCTCTCTCTCTCTCTCTCTCTCTCTCTCTATATATATATATATATATATATATATATATATATATATATAATATACACACACACACACACACACACACACACACACACACACACACTCATATACACACACTCTCTCTCATACACACACACACTCACTATCTCTCTCTCTTTCTCTCTCTCTCTCTCTCTCTCTCTCTCTCTCTCTCTCTCACACACACACACACACACACACACACACACACACACACACACACACACACACACACACATCACATCACATCACACACACATCACATCACACACATCACATACATCACATACAGAGAGAAAGACATACAGAGACAGCGACAGAAGTAGAGAAAGACAAAGACAGAGACAGATAGACAGACAGGCAGATAGACAGTGAGAGAGATTTTGGAAAGTGAGGAGTCCCTTTCAGTGTAAACGGAATCATAAAAGACACTGTGCGAGGGGAAAATGAATACTTGTTTAGTCTCCCTATGCATTCTTCAGTCTTCTCCCTGGAAACAGACGGGGTGGAACCAGGTGCGCCTGATAGTGATGGTTTCCTTCGTGAGACACAACGAGAAAAAAAAAAGAAGAACAATTGCTTCCTTCGGTGCTTCAGACACGTTATTCACCGGAGACAATGAGTTCTGTTGCACTCCGTCTCAGACAGAATCTTTTCCTTTTTTTGCTCATTTTTTTTTCAACTTCTATTGACACCACACCTTTCCCTGGAGAGAAAATAGCGTCTGTCTGTTTCTCCGTTGGAGATAAACGGAAGTTCATTTTGCCTAGTTGTGTTTTTTTTTTTTCTCCAAGGGTTTCTGCTTCATTCCCCTGAGCCCGAATGTTATTCTGTAGTATCTGTAAAAGTCAGTATCTTGTGAGAGTCAGACTAAGAGACCAAACGACGAAGAACCATGTAGACCTTGTGCATGGACAAAAAATGAGAGAGACAGACAGACAGACAGACAGACTGACAGAGACAGAGATAGAGACAGAGACAGGGAGAGAGAAAAACAGACAGACCGACAGAGACAGAGATAGAGACAGAGAGAGAAACAGACGGACAGAGAGAGACAGAGAGAGAGAGAGAGAGAAACAGACAGACCGACAGAGACAGAGATAGAGACAGAGACAGAGAGAGACAGACAGACAGAGATAGAGACAGAGATAGAGAGACAGAGAGAAAGAGACAGACCGACAAAGACAGAGACAGAGGGAAAGACAGAGAAAGGAAGTGGTCTGGTGGATAATATAGGAAAAGTGAAGGCAACAGAACGGGAAGGAGATAGAAATGGAAATGGGGGGGAGGGGGGGAGGGGTGAAAGAGTGTTAAGACTCAGTCCAGAGATCAGTACCTAAGAATGATTCCTTTTCCAACAAGCATGATACTAGGACATGCCACCTACTGTTGTATAAAAACAAAAGAGGGAGAGGGTGGGGACACACACACACACACACACACACACACACACACACACACACACACACACACAGAGAGAGAGAGAGAGAGAGAGAGAGAGAGAGAGAGCCACACCCCAACCATTAACCAAAACACCCACCTGTCGCACAATCCATTCCAAGCACTCTACACACACCCAGTGATAATGATGACAAATACCCAATAATAATAGCAATAACAATAGTAACGAATGATAATGATTGAAAATAATAACATTACAATTCAAAATAACAAATGCGCACATACATACATTTGCATTGTCAAACATTACATCTATCGAATAGCATGATCTGAAAAAGATAGAAATACAATGGCGAGAAATAGTCGGTAGAGACATAGACATAAAGAGAGACATGGGGGAGGGGGGGGGGGGGGGGAGGGGAGAAGAAGAGCTTGGGAAAGAAGAATTTTCTCTTGGTGGGAATAGAAGACGGAATGAATAAGATTGTGGGACGAAGAAAGAAAAAAAGGACACTGCCCAAATGTTTCAGTTTGTTCAGACCAAATCAGTATTGTTCCTGGTCTGTCTGAACTCTGTCCACCCCCTTTGGGGCTGCAGAGGACATTAGAGGCTGCGCCTGAAGCATGGAACCCCCAGGTGATGCCTAATGCCTCTGAGGCTGATTGATGCTGACAACATCTTCTAAGAGTTTGGAGGAGAATATGGAAAGAATAGAAGATGCTGAGGGAAGAAGGGAAGGAAAATGAAAGAGAGGGGAAGAAAAGGTATTCTGAATCTGATCAAGACGCTGTGCTTTGAGAGTGCCGAAGAGAGAGGGAAGGTGTAGGGGAGGGTGTGGAGATAGGTGAAGAAGGGGAGGGGGTGAACCTAACAGCGTTCTCCGTCTGGTGATGACGGTCTTCCTTAGGGAGGAAAGAGGAGATTGGATGAGAAAACAAAAAGCGACGATATGCTAGACCTGATGATTTTAATGGGAACATATTTCATATATAAATGTAGAATTAACAAGACAAAACCTAATCTAAATGTTGTTTTTGGAGGAGCTTGGCTATAGACATAAGATGGAGAAATATATTCCTTAGTGTAGATGAATCATGTAACCTACGTAACAAAATGGTCACCTTATATCAAAATACTAGGGAAAACTAATGGTTATATCATGTATCATATGTAGGTATGCGCAACTGTGTGTGTGTGTGTGTGCGTATTATGTTAATAAGCATTGTATACTCTCTCTCTTTCTTTTCTATTTAATGTCGTCCACAACCTGGGTACACAGGATTAATGCCAGTTATTGGAATCCATTCAGTATGTGTGCCCATGTAAAAGAATTTTTTATAAACTCTGTTTTGAAAAAAAAAAAATGCATATATTTGTATGCGTTAAATATGTGCCACTACGTATTAATGTATTGATTTGTGTATGTTGGTTGTCATTGTATGTTTGAACAATTTTTTTTTCTTCTTCTTTTTTTTTTTTGTTGTTGTAAATTAACATTTGCTAAAAAAAATTAAATTAAATTGAATTAAAAAAAAAAAAAACCAGGAGATTGGAGCCAGGCTAAGTTTTGGTAGGGGGGCAGAAGGGGACTACACGGTATTCCCAGACATCAGGGAACAACCATGTTCATGACATTATTTCTCGCTCTCGAGGCGCATTCAGAAATATTCTGTTGAACTTGGAGACGGTAGAGATGGAACAGCGCTAAAAATTCACCACAGATTGTAGACCAGCCAGAGCATGTTGCTATTTATGGTACACTAAAAAAAAAAAACAGAGCAAAACAAAATGCAAATTAAAAAAGTCGCATAAAAATCAGTCCGGAAGCCTGCAAATTTTTGTTTTTAGTTTCATGTTGTTTGTAA
>JADBJO010003755.1:87500-90000 GCA_016801955.1 Conus betulinus
GAGAGACAGAGAGACAGACAGACAGACAGACAGACAGACAGATAGACAGACAGACAGACAGACAGACAAAGACAGAGAGAGCGAAAAAAAAAACTGTACACAATAATGCTATTTTGAGAGGTCTCAGCTGCCCCCATGCTAATAAATAGCAAATATTGTATGCATGGCTGAAAAAAAATGAAAGGATGTTTAAAAAACATATATATAAAATAAAACACCTGGTCTCTGAGGTTTAATGATCCATTCTTCCCCACCCCCACACCTCCTCCTCCACAGGTTTTTTCCTGATTTGTCCAGAAGTGAGCACTGATGTGAAAAGTGGTGGTTGGCCTGGGGACATTGAACTGTCTTGATCGTATGCATTTCTGATCAGGGGAAGGGGGGGGGGGGGCATGAAATCTCTGACACGTGATTTCCCCCCCCCCCCCCCACCCCATCCCGTCCACCCCCCACATCTATCAAATTCCTTTTTTGATGCTATGAGCTAGTTTTCTTTCCATCCACCTTCATGGGCCTTTTTTTTATATGTCTCGCTCTGTTATAAAAGTAAAAAAAAGGAAAAAGTAATTTTGTTTTCCTTCTTATATTGTTCATGCTTTTAAAGAAATATGGAAAATAAGTTGCAGTGGGAAAAAAAAAATTGTAATCTTTTCAATGGCTTCAAAGTTGGACTTTGACCGTTTCATCTCTTGATATCCAAGTTTGAATTTAAAGAAAAAATGTCGGCACTAACCTTAAATGGAATCCAAGTTGGTGGATATCCGCTTGTCGAAAGTGTTGCTTTATTTGCTTGTTTTTTTTTTTTAATCGTTACACATCAAAAAGTTTATTACTGAAATTTGATAAACTCCCGTCCTCACACGGCATGCACACACACAGAAACACACACACACACACACACACACACACACACACACACACACACAGAGACACTCACACACACACTCACTCACGCGCATGCACACGCACACACACACACACACACACACACACACACACACACACACACACACACACACACACACACACGTCAAATACGGACCTCACGCACGTACACACACATGCGCGAGCGCGCGTGTGCGCACACATACAAAGAGTGAGAGACAAACTTACAGACAGGCAGGCAGACAGACTGGCAAGGAGGCAGACAGAGGGAAGGGGGGGGGGGGGGGGAGCGGGGGGAGGGGCGGGGGTGATAGAATACAATATGTTATTACGCCCTGCTTTGCTTGCCCACGGAGTGATAAAGAGGAAAATTATATGCGTGGCTGAGGAACTGATTCCGAATTTTTGTTAATAAATCAAAGCACTCACTCACAGAAACACAACGATTACCTCCCCTCCCCTTCTACTCTCTGCTGCTTTCCATGATGTTTAAGGAGTGTGTTGGGAATGTGACGAAGCAGCGGCGTGACAATAATCTCTCTTGTTTGTATTTTCAGATCAGGGGAGATAGAACTGAATATTTCTGTTCAAAAATGTTTTTGGGCTCACTCATTTCGCTTTAGCGAATTTCTGGTTATTTTTGGATGTGAAAGAGATGTAAAAACTGACCATGTTTTAGATTTGATTATTCTATTAGCAAAACTGTATAGATACCATTGTAAGATGACAAGTGTAGTGCCATCCGTCCGTGCCTTTTGTGGATACCTCAAAAAAAAAAGCGATATGAGATTGAAAAGTATATTTCAACAATTGAGTTGAATTATGAAAAATTCCTGCTTTCTTGGGTGGCCTATGTCCCTAGTTTTGATTGAAGTATCTTCACAACCTAAGTTTATCTCAAGTTTGTACTACATTTAGTTGTCTGCTTATCTCTGTTTGTCTTATCTTGTCTGTCTGTCTGTCTGTCTGTCTGTCTGTCTCTCTCTCTCTCTCTCTCTCTCTCTCTCTCTCTCTCTCTCTCTCTCTCTCTCTCTCTCTCTACATGTGTAGTTGTTTTTTTTGTTGTTGTTGTTGTTTTTTATTGTCATTCATATGGGGGGGGGGAATCTTGATGAATACATTTGAAAAAAGTATGATATAAGAAACGTGTTGTAGAAAGCATTCAATTCTCTTTCTGGGAATGTCTATATAATGTTTATTGTTCATCTTGTGAATAAAAATGTGAGAGAGAAATAAAAAGAGATATAAAAAAGAATATTTCTGACAGATCATTTCATCTTCATGCGGTTGAACATTCCTCGCTCAATCCCCCTGTTCTCATCTTCTCGTAACCATGAATTATTGTCCAATCCTTGTGCGATTTTTTTCTCTTCCAACAAATAAACGCAGGCTTTATTTTCATTTGTACATCGTTCATGTCTCTTGAAATCATAGAGTTCAAGTTGCAACACGAGTAATTTGTCTCTGTTTGGCTGGCTTAAAATTTAGAATCCGACGGCGTATCGGCACTTAATTCCGTTTGACAAAAATTGAAAATGGTGAACGGGTAGGGAGGCGGTAGATTCTTCTCAGCTAAGTGAAATCGTTGTGGCTTTTTTCAAAACAGGGATGCATG
>JADBJO010003755.1:95000-97500 GCA_016801955.1 Conus betulinus
GCTTAAGACACTCTTCATTCATTATACGAAACGTTTTCTGTCTGTCCCCTACCGAAGTCGGAAAATAAATCAGTTCACTTTTATTATCTTTTTGTGTGACATTTTGTAACAATTGTGATACTTTCCCTTGGAGAAACATGTTCTCTCTATCCCCCTCTCTCTCTCTCTCTCTCTCTCTCTGTCTCTCTCTCTCTCTCTCTCTTTCTTTCTTCTCTCTCTCTCTTTCTCTCTCTCTCTCTCTCTTCGTTCTCTCTCTCTCTCTCTCTCTCTCTCTCTCTCTCTCTCTCTCTCTCTCTCTCTCTCTGTGTCTCTGTGGCAGGTACGCGAGTTAGTTCGTCGAGGTTGACCCTAGGGATATCCAGACATGGTCTCAGAGTTACGCTCTGTATAAGTACTCTCACCAAAATCAATGGACAGTCAGGACTAAGGATGGTAGTCTTCGCAAGCAGCAAAAGCCCAGAGATCGGAAAGACAGAGTGAAAGAGAAATAAGGGGGAGGAGACAGAAGGAAGAAGGAACAGAGAAAATGAATGAATGAATGTGTGTGTATTTTCCAATGGTAAAGATATTCATATATTGGCCAATTTGCTCATTTGCGATTAGATGATAAAAGACACACCACACACACACACACACACACACACACACACACACACACACACACCGCGCGAGCACACACACACACACACACACACACACACACACACACACACACACACCGCGCGACACACACACACACCACACACAGCACACACACACACACACACACACAGGGAGAGAGGGAGAGAGAGAGAGAGAGACAGACAGACAGACAGACACAGAGACAGAGACAGAGAGAGAGAGAGAGAGAAGTATTCCTTCCAGTACAAACAGAAACCTGAAAGGGACTTTATGAGGAAACTACATACCTTGTTCGGCATGTCCCTGCCCCCCCCCCCCCCCCCCCCCCCCCCCCCCCCCCCCCCCCACTTCTTGCTCCATTTTGGACAAGGTTTTAGAAAATAGGGAGGAAAAAAAAGGAAACGAATGGTTCCTCGGAGTAGGAAACAGACAGCGTGGTACCAGTGTGTCTGATAATGATGGCCTCCTTTGTGAGACACAACGAAAGAACAATCACTTCCTACAGTACTTCAGACACGTTATTCACAGGAGGCAATGATTCCCTGTTTTCTGTTTTCTTCCACGTCAGACAAAATCGGATTTTTTTTTTCACAGCCAGTTTCCATAGCAACACACTTTCCCGTGGAGGAATGTAGCCTGTCTGTTTGTCCCTGGCAGAGGTGGGGGGGAGGGGCCATTTACCCTTTTTCCAAGGGGAAGTTCAGCTTCAGTTCCGAGTCTGAGTCTCACTCTGAAGGATCAGCAAAACGAAATTGTCCCCGAATAATAACAAACCAAACTCCGAGGCAAAACGTAGACATTGTAAGCCGTTCAAAGAGAGGAGAGAGAGAAAGAAAGAGAGACAGAGAGAGAGAGAGAGAGAGAGAGAGAGAGAGAGAGAGAGAGAGAGAGACCTGGCCCCCTGTGGATGAGACAAAGGAAGAGAGGAGGAGGTTATAGAGTGGGAGGGAGGGAGACAGAAACGGAGCTGGGGATGAAAGAGGATTGAGAATCAGTCCAGTGATCAATAAGCCAACAATCTTTTATGTTCCAAAGAGCGTGATAGCACATAGGCCAGCTGCTGCAGTCTAAAAGAAGGCAGGGTTTGGAGAGACAGACACAAAGAGAAAAGGGAATAGGATGGAGAGGGGGGAGAGATAGAAGCAGACAAAAGAGAGGAAGACACAGAGAAAGAGAAGCCCTCGGGAAACAACGGTGTTCTTTTTCAGTGT
The DNA here is from genome assembly GCA_016801955.1 of Conus betulinus. NCBI lineage: Eukaryota > Metazoa > Mollusca > Gastropoda > Neogastropoda > Conidae > Conus > Conus betulinus. The sequence goes on from JADBJO010003755.1 coordinate 96,833, forward strand.
CAAGAGAAAGCTGAATGAATGGAAATGTGTGACGGAGAAAACTAAACGGAATACCTATGTACATATTTAGGTCGTTAAGACCTCCCAGTAGTTTTCTTCATCTCGCTGACCTCTGCCCACCATCTGAAGGATCACCAGAGAGCTGTGCGAAGTGCATGGAACGACAGGGTGGCACCAGGTGCCTGTGATAGCGATACCCTCCTTGACAAATGTGGAGGAGAGTGGGTTCAGGGCGGGGGAAATACTGAGGGAAGAAGGGAGAGAACATGACGAGAACGGGGGACAAAAGGTATTCTGAGTCTGATAATGACACTCTCCTTAGAGAGGACTGGCGAATGAGAAGAGGGTCGAGGGTAGGGGGAAAGGGGAGGAAAAAAAGAAAGGGAGGAGGGGTGCTGAACCTACAACCATTCTTAGTCTGGTGATGGCGGTTCTGCTTTGGGAGGACCAAGGGTTCAGACTGGTCTCGGTGGTATTGGCAGAGGGGTGCCAAAAGGTATTCCCAGACCTTGGAAACAGTCAAGGCACCACCGTTTTTGTTTTTTTTTTATAACAAAAATTTTATTGTTCTCTCTTTTTGCATCAACAATGTACACACATATGATCGTCAGCAAATTTAACAAGTACAAACAGTATACAAACATGCAAGCACCAGCAAATTGAACAAA
>JADBJO010003755.1:102500-105000 GCA_016801955.1 Conus betulinus
CCATCAGCTCTGTGGGGCTCTCTTTGAAAAGAGGGGAATCAAACTTAAAGTCTTCTTCGACAAGAATGAATGGACACACACACACACACACACACACACACACACACACACACACACACACACACACACACACACACACACACACACACACACACACAAGAAACATGTCTGCGAATCCCATCAGCTCTGTGGGGCTCTCTTTGAAAAGAGGGGATTCAAACTTAAAGTCTCTTCGACAAGAATGAATATTGAACAGGAGATTTCCGGTCAGAACGATGGGAGTGAGGGTACGGATTGGGAGCTTGGTGAGGGGGGGGGGTGGAGGGGAGAGACGTCATCTTCTTCCTGTATGCAAATACTTGGCATTAATGCACCGTGAAATTCCGTGACATGAAAGTTGAAAGTGGTCATCATCACTTTTCATCTAATCTCCAGGCTCCGGAGCCAAGGTTTTAAAGTGAGCTGGCACAGAGTTCCGTGCTCTTTATTTCTAGGGAGCGACAGAAGGAGCCAGTTTTTAGTCGGACCTACATGAAAAGTTTGCATTTAAAACATAGTTTCTCGTTCCACGTTTCATAAGACCACTAGCATATCTGTGAAGGCAGACAGCTTAACCTGAAACTTTTGGACCAGTGTGCACGTGCGCGTGCGATCCATCTGCGCTGTCACTCGTGTGGTCATCTCTTCCAAAAGGATTATTTGGATTCCACGTGCGTGCAAATTTCTTATGCATGCGTTTCAAGCATGCAGCCACGGTGTGAGGCATCATCCAAAGAACTAGGGTAACAATAATGATGATGATAATAATAATAATACTATAATGATAATCATAATAATGATACTAGTATCTACATCGCGTAATTCTAGTTGAAAACTACTTACAGCGTTTTCATACCCTATTCAGAGCCTCATTCATTCACGTTTCACAGGTATCTTACTACAGAAATTATGGTGTACACACAATGTAGGAAAAGCTGTGTCCAAAATGCTTGGCTGAAAAGAGAAGTGTTTAGCTGTGCTTTGAAAACATATAAGATGGTCTGTGGGGTGTGCTCGACAGCTGGAGGGTGGTGTTTTTCGCCAGTGGGCTCTGCAGTCATGAAATACGGGCTGCTACACCCATGTGGATGCTACTTTAAAGCTGTTATGAGTTGCATCCTGTAGTCTGATTTACCTCTGTTCAGGAGCAGTTTTGTCCCTTGATATCTTAATGGAGTGTCCTGTGCGTGCCTGTACCCATCGTCGTCAACACAGCGCAGGCCTCCAAGGGTGGTACAGGACTGCTCCAAAGGCAGGTGAAGACAGTGCTTCTCTGGGGTCCTCCCCAGCACCTTCGGGTGTTTCTTTTTTTTTTTTTTCTTTTTCTTCCTCCATATAAGATGGGCTAGTTTTGAAGGAGGTGAGGCAGTGAATTCCAAACAGCTGGGGCAGCAAAACTGAAGGAACGCTCACCAAACGATTTCAAATTTCGCTTTGGTATCCTCAAAGAGTTTTCTGACTAGAAGAGCGGAGAGTATGTGTGGACTAGTATACATAGAGCGCACAGGACAGGAAATGATGAAAGAGAACTAAAAAAAAAAAAAAAAAAAAACAGGAGACAAGAGAGGCTAGTTTGTACTGATAATGAAATTTTAACTAGCAGCCTGTGAAGCTCCCTCAGACATGGTGTAATGTGTGTGTTTTCTTTTCTTAAGGACGAGTCGAGCTGCGCTGTTTTGAATTCGCTGGAGCTGAGAAATAATTCGGCTGGCAAGCCGTACAGTACTCAATAACAGTAATCAAGCTGAGAAATGATTAGTGACTTGACGAGTCTTGCTGTTGTTATCAGTTGAAAGATATTTACAAATTTGAGGTAATAGGGCGGAGTTCCGAGAACGACACGCGACACACGGTACTGATGTCATCCTGTGTTGAAAGAGCATGATCAAGTTTGACTTGTAGATATGTGACTGTCGGTTTAAAACTGATATCGGCGCCATCAGTGTTTACTAACTAACCCACTTCCTGTCTGCTTGATTCGTGAGAGAGTGCCAACAATCATGAGATTTGAGTCAGAGCAGATGCTGACTCCAGAGACAACAAACATCTCTTCCAGCCTGAATGTCTTGGATGGGAATCGAACCCCCAAGCTTGGGATAAGAGTCCATGGTCAAGGTCTGCATTTTGGCCCATTCTTTCAGTATATCATAATGCTTTATTATTGTGAAGTTTGCCTAAAGTCACTTAGCTATTCTCTCTCTCTCTCTCTATCTCTCTCTCTCTCTCTCTCTCTCTCTCTTCTCTCTCTCTCTCTCTCCTCTCTCTCTCTCTCTCTCTCTCTCTCTCTCTCTCTCTCTCTCTCTCTCTCTCTCTCTCTCCGTGGATATATATATAGGAACGCAAACAGACAGGCAAACATACATGGTCTGTCTGTCTGTCTGTCTGTCTGTCTGTCTGTCTGTCTGTGATTGTGTCTTTTCTGTGCACAGTGTTCACATGCATGAGTGTGGGACGTTGTGTG
>JADBJO010003755.1:107500-115000 GCA_016801955.1 Conus betulinus
TAACAGAAACCTGATGGAGACTGTGTGAAGAGAGAAAAACTTCAGAAAGTGACGTGTTCCTTTCAGTGTGAACAGAAACCTGAAAGAGACTGTGTGAGAGAAAAAAACATGGCTCCCTCGCTTGGTCTGTCCATGCATTATTTCCCCTTTTCCCTTAAGCTGGCTCACCATCTGAGACCCAGCTGACAGGAGGAAAAGCAGGGTGAAAAGGGGGAGAGGAATGGCTGTACAGAGAACAGGAAGAGGACAGGGTGGTACCAAGTGCTTCTGATAATAATGGCCTCTTTTATGAGACATGACGGATTTCTTTTATTCTACACCACTTCAGACCCGTTATTCACCAGAAGAGATGTTTCTGGTCCGACTCAGGTCAGGTCAAATCAGTTCCTTTCCTCGTTTTTGTACATAGCTGGCTTTTGTCAATGATCTACCAGGAAACGTAAAGTTTTTTTCTCTTTTTTTTTCCTCTCTGTTGTAGACACAAGAGTCATTCACCTTCCTTTACCCCTAAGGTCGTTCTTCCTTCCTGAGTATTAAACTTATTCTGGTCTCTACAAATCAGTTTCTCCTTCAGGAACAAAACGGAGAACTTGTAAGCTGCACAAACTGAGAGAGAGAGAGAGGAGGGGGGGGGTGCTAGGAGAAAGGGAGAAGGCAGGATAAGGGGGGGAGAGAGGGGAAGGGTGAAGGATAGAGGCCTAGTGAATAACTGAATGAACGAATGAATATAAACCAGTCTTTTTTCAGTGGTCAGTATATCGGGAAAGAAAAAAAAAAAAAGTATAGCGGGATACTGGCTCACTTTCATAGCTGCTATTGTTGAAAATAAGAAACGAAAAAAACAGACGGTGAGGAAAAAGAGACACGCAGCGACAGAGGAATATACAGAGATACAGACAGAGGAGAGAGAGAGAGAGAGAGAGTGGGGGGGGGGGGGAAGAGACAAACATCGTGGTGTACCAGTGTTTCGGATAATGATGGCACCTTATTTGAGACAAAGAAGAAATCGGTTCCTTCAACGTTTTAGAATGGCTGCTGGGTAACAGGAAACGGATAGAATGCACCAGGTGCGCGTGCCTGATAATGATGGCCACCTTTCTGAGACACAACGAAAAAAAAAGACATCACTTCTTTGTTTAAGACACGCTATTCATTAGAGGCGATAATGTCTTTTTTTCCCTCCACCTCTGAAAAAAAGTCTGTCACAAGTTTGATTTTTTGTTTTTTTTTTTTTTTTTGTAACAACACTAGCACTCTTTCCCATGAAGAAATGTTGTCTGTCTGTTTTTCTCCGCAGAAGAGATAACGGGAGTTCATTCACCTAGCTTTTTCCCAGGGGATGTTCTATTCCGGTTCTGAGTCCAAGTCTTATTCTGTGGTATCAACAAAATCAATTCGTTCCGAGGCCAAGAGATCAGTCACTGTGGCAAAACGTAGACCTAGTGCGCTGTGCAGATGAGAGAGAGAGGAGGAGAGGGGAGGAGAGCGGTGAGAGAGAGAGATGGAGAGAAGTGGAGAGATAGGGGGGGGGGCGGTGAAGACAGATGGAGGAAGTGGTCCTGTGGATGAGACAAAGGAAGAGAGGAAGTAAGAAAGTGGGAAGAGATAGAAACGAAAGTGAGGAAGGAAGAGGATTAAGAATCAGTTCAACAGTCAATAAGCTAACAATCTTTTATTTTCCATCGAGCGTGATAGCACATATTCCAGCTGCGGCAGTCTGAAAGAAGACATAGGGTTTGGATAGAGACACAAAGCGAAGAGGGTGTAGGCTCGTGACGGAGAGATCAAAAGCAGTAGAGACAGGCACAGTAAGAGAGACACCAACAAAGAGAAACCCTCGGGGAACAGAAATGGTCCTTTCAGTGTGAATGGAAAACTGAATGAACCGAAATGTGTAATGGAGAAAACAGAAATGCCTTCTAGATATTTAGTTCATTTAGACCCTCTCGGTAAACGTCTCCTGCGCTGAAGTTTGTCCACCATCTCAAGATTCCTTATTTCACACACGAGGTTGTTGTTACCATTTCTTCTTTTAGCCTAATGTATAGGGATTAAGCGTGCAAGATTTGAAAGTAGTGAGTGAGAATTCAAGTAAAGCGAGAGTGAGAAATGATCGGTTTCAGGATTTTTTTTAAAAAATGCTGTGCTTCAGGCTGTCATTAAGTGGGCCCATGTTTTTTTTTTTTTAGTGCTTGATAAAGGTTTATAAATAAACGGAACCTTTGCAATATGCTTATTGAGTGTTGGTGGTTTTTGACTATTCAACACCATCACAAGAGTTACAGAGGAACCTAGGTGCTATGCGCGCAGTGTATGGGAGAACAGTGTGGTACCAGGTTCCATTGATAGTTATACCCTTCTTGATAAGTGCGGAGGTGAGTGTGGAAAGTGTGGGGAAAGTACTAAGGGAAGGAGGAAGGGAGAATGAGGGGGAAGAGGCCAAACGGTATTCTGAGTCTGATAATGACACTGTCCTCTGAGAGTACTGGTGAATATATACATGGGCGAGGGGGAGGGAGAGGATGGGTCACTGATAGGATCAGAAAGGAAGAGGGGGAAGCGGTGAAGCTAAAAGCGTTCTCAATTTGGTGATGACGGTTCTCTTTTGGAAGGAAAGAGGGGTCAGGCTGGTGTTGGTGGTATAGGCTAAGGTATTCCCTGACCCTCAGGAACAGTCAGGACAAGGCATTAGCCCTTTCCGTCTCCCTCGTACACTTTATTCAGTGAAATGTGCTGTTGAAAATGGAGACGCTCCGTGACGAGGAGTGAAAGATGGGCACAATTGTGCACAGACTGTAGACCAATCAGAGGACTATCTTACTAATAATGGAGCATGACAAGAAAACAATAATGAATTAGATTGAAATATATGTATTATATCTTATCTTTAAAGATGGTATCTATGTTGTTTGCAAGGAAGATTGACTGGGTTCAATACGGAAAGAGAGGGGTATATCAGGACTGTTCCTGTGTTAAAATCTGTTCGTGCACGCATGTAATTTTTTTAAAAAAAAAAGAAAGCAGTGGCAGTGTAGTGATGGATAAGAGAAGATAACCCATTCAGGGGAAAGAAGCTGTAAGGATGAAATAAGAAAAGATAACTAGTTGACGGAGATAAGCTTCCGAATTGTTGGTTGAGCTTCTTTTTGCTAATAGATTATATTCTCTTACCTGTGACTACAGCAGCCATTGCCTGCATGCATGAGTGGCGATAGTTTATTGGACGAAAGAAGTTCGACAATAAAACTAAAAGAAAATAATCAATGGACAGAAAGAATCTTCTAATTTATTCGTTAAGCTCTCAATAGCTTTATCTTCTTTTACTTGTGGCTACGCTGCCATTGTTGAAAAACAAAAATACATTTCGGGTCCAAAGAAAGTTGAAACTGGATCTATTACTCACACAATCTTGCTGACAAAACTAGGCTGCTTAGTTCAGTGGTACAGCGCCGACTCTGCATTCACATGCCTTGGGTCTGAATCCTGCTGTCGCCCACACAAATGTTTTCGTGCTTGCGACGACCATTTGAAACCCGTTGTCTTTTCTAGTGGTATTGGTGCAGTGTGTGATACACTCATTTCCCTTCAGCTTGGGGAGGACTATTGCCATCTGCTATTGGTGAGTGTGGATGTTAGACTTCAATGTAACAAACGTGGGGAGAGAGAGAGAGAGAGAGAGAGGGGGGGGGGGGGGGGAGAGAGAGAGAGAGAGAGAGAGAGAAGAGGGAGAGCGAGAGAGAAAGAGCGAGAGCGAGAGCAAGAGAGAGAGAGAGAGAGAGAGAGAGAAAACTCACACAGTAAAAAAAAGAGTACTTTGGAGACAGACTAGACATATCCGTCATGTCGCTGCTCACATATCTCTCCTCCACTCACGCAAGCCTTGTATTGTATGCAGATGAAACCAAACCATTTGCTGAGGAAAGAGTGGAGTAGGAGAGAGAGAGAGAGAGAGAGAGAGAGAGAGAGAGAGAGAGAGAGAGAGAGAGAGAGAGAAGTTCCTTTTCGCCCTAAACACCCTCCCCTCTTCACGCCTATACATATCCCTTGTCCCTTTATGGGCACGCATCCTTTTGGAAGTGTCGGAAACAGCAGGGGAGATGATCATGGACAGCCATGGACACGAGGCACGTGCAGCATCGGATTTCATTTCCTGATCCCTGAGAGAGCTGAAAATCTACATGCCATGCCCCCCCCCCCCCCCCCCCCCCCGGCACTTTTTTGTCTTCTCCTACACCCTCTCTCTCTCTCCTCTCTCTCTCTCTCTCTCTCTCTCTCTCTCTCTCTCTCTCTCAGGAAATTAGAGAAAAGTATCTGACGAGAGTTTTTGGAAATTTAAACGGAAATACACATTTGTCACTATATCTGCAGAGCGAAAGCAGTTTATTACACGTTCTGTTGCAATGTGTTATTTATTATGCTTTAAAAAAAAAGACAGAAGAAGAAAATGCGAAATCCATTTCAACTGTGTAAAAAAAATTTCTGTATTAAAAAAAAATGGGTAAAACTGCATAGAAAATACCTGAAAGCAATTCCCAGTTGGTTTATCTATGCAGTTAGGAAATGATATATTTTTGTTTTGTAGATTCTTTCTAGTTTGGTCTGTGTGAGTTTTCTCATTTTGTGTCTTTACATGATACATGTACCTCCTTTGCATACAGGCCGGTGGCCTTGCAGTAAACTTTTTCAGAGTTCAGAGTTCTCTCTCTCTCTCTCTCTCTCTCTCTCTCTCTCTCTCTCTCTCTCTCTTTCTCTCTCTCTCTCTCTCTCTCTCTCACGCGCGCGCGCGCACGTCCGCAAATTCCATTACTTGTGAGGCTCTCATTTACAAGAGGAGAATCAAACTTAAGTCTCGATGACAAGACTGATTTTGAACAGGAGCTTTCCGGTCTGGAAGACTGGGAGTGAGGGTAGGGATAGTGGGTTGGGTGAGGGTGGGGAGAGAACTCATCCCCTTCCTACATACAAACGCTTGGCATTAACGTTCCATGAAATGCCATGCCAGTTCAAACTGGTTCTCTCTTCACTTTTTCATCAAATCTCCAGACTCCGGGGCTGCAGCTGAAAAGTCAGTTGACGATGACCTTCATGGCTCTTTTTTTTTTATTTGTAGGGAGGGGAGGAGAAGACCGTTTCTTACTTTTTTAGTCGAACATGAATGAAAAGTTTGTGCTTAAAACATTTGTTTCTTGCTCCACGTTTCATAAGGCCCATGAGCATGTTTGTGAAGGTAACTAGCTTACTTTGAAACTGTTGCACAGGTGTGCACGTGCTTATACTTGTGTCATCCACCTGGATTGGCACCCGATGGCCATCTCTTCCAAAAGGTGTAATCAGATTTAACATGCGTGTAAATTTCAAGCATGGAGGTATCATCTGAAGAACTAGGGTTAATAATAATAATAATAGTAATGATATTATTTACATTGCGTAATTCTTGTTGAAAACTGGTCACTGCATTTTCATTCTTCAGAGCCTCATTCATTTACATGTAACAGTAACTGCAAAAATCAGTATGTGCACACACTGTGAGAAAAAAAAAGCACCGTCAAAAATGTTTTGCTGAAAAGATAATTTTTAGGTGCGCTTTGAAACCAGACAAAGTGGTCTAGTTTGGTAGGGTGGGAATTCCAAACGGTTGGGACAGCAACACTGAAGGAACGCTCACCAAATGGTTTTTGAATTTCATTTTAGTGTCTTGGAGAGTGTCTGAATGGAGGAGCGGAGAGTACGTGATGGCTGGTATGCATAAAGCGCGCAGGATGGGTATGCTGGAAGGGAATCATCACAGAGAAACAGAAGTCATGAGCTGCTTATTTTGCGCTGATAATGAAACTTAACTGGCAGCCAGTGAAAATCCCTCAGCAGTGGGATAATGTGATCTTTTCTTTGATTTAAGGACGAGTCGTGCTGTACTGTTTCGAATTCGCTGGAGCTTGGAAATGTGTTCTGCTGGCAAACCATGCAGTACCAAATAACAATAATTAAAGCTGAGAAATAATAAGTGGCTTGACGAATCTTGCTGTTGTATCCATTGAAAGATATTTATGATCTGAGGCGATATGGCGGAGTTGCAAGAGTGTCGAGCAACGCACATCGCTGATTTGATCCTGCATTGAAAGTTTCTGGTCACGTTTGACTCCTAGATATGTGACTGTTGGTTTACAAATAATGTTTTCATCACCAGTGTTTACTAACCCACTGCCTGTCTACTTGATTCTTGAGAGAGTGCCAACAATCATGAGATTTGAGTCAGAGCAGATACGGACTCCAGAGACAACATGTCTTCCAGCCTGAATGTCTTTGATGGGAATTAAACCCCCAAGCTTGGGGTAAGAGTCCATGGTTTAGGTCTGCATTTATTGTGAGGTTTGTCTACAGTGGTTTAACTATCTGCTCTCTCTCGATAGATACATACATAGATACATACATACATACATACATACATACATACATACATACATACATACATACACTATGTGTGTATGTTTGTCTGTCTGTGTTTGTGTCTTTAAGCACACATGTTCGCATGCGTGGGTGTAGGGCGTTGTGTGCATGGCCATAGATAGATTGATAGATAGATAGATAGATAGATAGATAGATGGATAGATAGATGGGTAGATAGATGGGTAGATAGATAGATAGATGGGTAGATAGATAGATTGCTTGATTGATTGATTGATTCAATTATTCTGAGAGACAGTCCCATCTACATGTGGGATTCATGTACTAATTGTTGATAGAGGGCGCACTCATGCGCGCGCGCATGGGCGCGCAGCTGTGTGTGTGTGTGTGTGTGTGTGTGTGTGTGTGTGTGTGTGTGTGTGTGTGTGTGTGTGTGTGTGTGTGTGTGTTGTTGTTGTTGTTGGTGTTGCTGTGGTTGTTGTTGTTGTTGTTGTTCATCGAGTTTTCTTCTTTAGGAATTTGAATGGGAGTGGGGAGGGGAGCAGGATGAGGAGGATGGGGTGGGCAGGGGTGGGGGGGTGGCAGTATGCTGTCTAGCTCTCAATATCCCCAGACAATTGACGCGACGCCTGAGAAAAGTGGACAATAATGTTCCCTGAAATAGACGTCCATCAAAGTACGAGAGGGGTGGGGGGGGGGGGTTTTGTTTTCTTTCCTTCTTTCTGTTTCTTTTTATTTCATTCATTTTTTTTCTTTCCTTTCCTTCTTTCTCTTTCTTTTTATATTTATTCATCTTTTTTTTTTTCGCTGTCTTATCTTCCATACCCTCACAGCCTCATGCTCGCTGCACATTCCCACTTCACCCAGATGCACACACAGGCCCATCCAGATGTCTCTCTCTTCTACAGCCAACACAGGACTATCCATATCAGATCACTGGCCAGAGGAGACACTGCCCCGCTGCTGAGTCGCTTCAGTGGGTTGTGTCTGTGCTTGATTTCACACCCTCTGTCGAATCATGAGGCCCGTCCGCTTTGAGCGGCACAGCCTTTCCTCTGTGGTTAGCTTTCCGTCCCTTTGATCCTCTCCCCCGTGACC
>JADBJO010003755.1:122500-137500 GCA_016801955.1 Conus betulinus
GATTTTTCTGTCTGACCATTTCACTGTCTCCTGTTTTGCCGATTTTTTTTCCCGACCTGCATCTGAATTTCTACTTTGGTGTTTCCGTCTGGCCATCCTGGACATGTCAGCCAAGCTCTGGTATGGTAGTTTGGTACAGGTGTTCCAAGTGCTCGAGGTGCTTCTTCCAGTTGTTTCTCGGTTCCTTTGAGTTCTGGTGATGGACAGACAAGCTGTACGTTCTCTTCTGGTCTTCCTATCCTTGATTGTTCTACGTCCTAGAGGAGTGGGGTTTTGTTGTTGTTATTCATTTCTTAAGGTACACATTCGTTTCATACATTATAATGGTCTTGCTTGATTGGTAATTAATTTCATGCTCCATCTCAGTTATTCACTACAAATACTTAAAGAAAATATTCAGCACCCCACCCCCACCCCTCTCCCTCTAACCATCAGAGGCATTTGTTGTGTATTCCAGCAGATCTGATCCAAAGACTGACCGTTCATCCTACAGTCCAGGCCCGTGAGTGACCCACGTGTTGACCAGTCCTTGACGGCAGACCTTCACCTGAAAAACAGGACAAGGAATTGTGGAGGTTGTCTTCTCCGGTGAGTAGCACAGGCTTTAGCTTTCAACTTCTTAACTACCCCCCATCCCCTCCCTCTCCCCCATCAAACCCGTCGTTCACCACACCCCGTACTACCCCCATCATTTCCATATGATTCTTGAGTTGCCATTTCTTGTTTTCAGGTTTTCTTCTTTTTTGAGCTACTGTTTGAAAGTTTCTATATTTCCTTTTTATATGACCCTCTACTGTGAGTCTGGAACTACCACAGAATATTTTTTTCAGAGTACCTTTAATCACATTCAATAAACTGAACACTGGTCTTTCACCATGAATGGGTCAGGTCTCACATTTTGTCGTGGAAGGTGGATGAGGTCCGGGGGGATGGGGGAGGGGAGAGAAAGGTTGGGGGAGGAAGGGCACCAATGAGTTGTGGGGACTTTACAGTACAAGTTGTGTTTCTGTCTTTGGCAAAATCTGTGTTGATAATTTTCGGATTTTTGTCTTCTTGAAAGTCTGTACTAGTAATTTTTTTCCGTTCTGTCATTTTTTCTTTAATGCCATTTTTTTTTTCTTTCGCACACGCTTTTGTTTGTTGTTCATTTTTGCTTTCGTCCACGTTTTTCCCCTTTATAACCTACTTACTTTTCTTTGTTCAAGAAAGACTTTACACTTTATTTTCTAATTACAGTTAAAGATACTATTGTAATCCGGCGCCACTGTCGTTAAAAACTAACACATTGTTGTGAGTGGACTCTTGCTACCCATTCTAAATCATTTGTTTGCCTGTAAGGCTTTTCGTTAATGTCGTCAACATTCAGCTTTTTTTTTCGAATAATTCTTTGTTTTAATCTGGATTGGGAAAATGAGATGGTGTGTAATAGCAGGTTCACTTTTTTTTCAACCTTAACGATGTCAGTAATGTAGTTATCGTGTTATTAATGGATGTACCTATTTTCTTTGAGATAGATCTGTTGTGCGGATAACGTTGAGTTTTCAGGACCCTTTCTATATTGTAATGATAACCCTTAAAGGGCCCCGAGTGGCAGGAGAGCTACACATACATTAGAACATTAACAAACCCAGACATTTTATATCAAACACCAAAACACTAAAATCAGCAAGACTATGTCCATTTGTAAGAGAACATACAGACTACGCATTGTGTGTAAGGAACAGGTTGGAGAGAAAAAAAACAGAAGAAAGAAAGACAGACAGAAAGACAGACAGAAAGAAAAAAAAGCTAGAAGTGGAAATTGCTTTTTTTTTGTTTGTTTGTTTGTTTCTTTGTTTGTTTACTTTGTTCGTTTTGTTTTTTGTTTTGTTTTGTTATTTGTTTTTTCAGATAAAGAGGACAGTGTGAAGCACCAAAAAATGAAGAGGTGGATTTCGGCCTTAGCGGGGAAAAAAAAACAAAATAGAGAGACAGATTGACCCAATAACTGATGCCCACAAAAAAAGAAGAAAAAAGGCTATACATACACTGACACTGAAACAAGGGAAGGAATCGGTCCTGTATCTTACGCTTGAAGTGCCTCTGTAAATTGAACTGAGTGTGTGTGGTTGTACTCTTTAGGCAATATCACGATAGGCTATAACATGAGAGAGCTGTCACCACCCTACAGAAAAAGACTCCATGTCGTACTGACTTCTTTTGTGTTATGCTGTTACTTGAATTGATGATGTTTCAATCAGAAAAACAAAATAGACTGTTAGGAAACCGAGGGATGAAAAGGGGGTGGAAGTGTGTGGGGGGGGGGGGGGGGGGGGGGGGGGGGGGGGGGGGGAGGATCCACCATTACAGAATGGTCCTAAGAAACTTATGGTCTGTCTCATCAGTCAGTCAATCCCCTGACCGCTGGGGTCGTTGGGGGGACGTGATGAGGCAGCCGCCGTTTCTCTCCAGGCTCTTCTGTTGGTGGCTGTCTTGAGGAGATCTGGCATGGTCATTTTGGTCCAGTCCTTTATATTGTCGGACCAGCTCTTACTCTGCCCGTCCTCGTCTGCGCCCTCCTTCAACGGTACCTTGAAGGATGGTTTTGGAGAGGGTGTTATGACGAATGATGTGGCCAAAACCATGCCATCTTCCGTCGTTTGACGGTTGCCAGAAGTGGTTCGTGGGGCCCAACAAGGTTAGTGACCAGGTTCCACACATAATCATTGGTCTTGTGTTCTTTGTATGAGATGCGGAGTAGTTTCCTCAGGCACCTGGTCTCAAACGCCTGGATTCTTCTTTCTGTTTCGGCCATCAGTGTCCATGTCTCGCAACCATATAAGAGGATCGAGACCACTAGTGACTTGTAGAGCCGGAATTTTATGTGGAATTTGATGTTGCTCTTCCACACTCTGTTCAGTCTGGCCATCGCTGCTGATGCGGAGTTGATCCTGATTCGGATTTCTGCTGTGCAGGTGCCACCTTTGGACAGGGTTGCTCCCAAGCACCTGAAGCTGGTCACTTCTTCCAGGGGCTCACCATTCATGGTTATGTTAGCACTGCTGTTAGTTGTGCTGTTGACCATGACCTTTGACTTCTCTGTGCTGACCCCATGCCGTAGGCACTTGCTCTTGTGACAAGTCTGTTTGTGAGATCCTGGAGCTCGGTGTTGTTGCTGCCCCCCATGAGGTCGATATCGTCTGCGAAACGAAGGTTGCAGACCGGCCTGCCGCCAGTGCTGATGGAGGTGTGGTGTTCTTCGAGGGTCGCTTGCATGATTCTCTCCAGAAAGATGTTGAAAATGACCGGAGATAGTAGGCACCCTTGGCTGACTCCGACTGTGGTCGGGAAGAACTGGCTATTTAGAAGTAGTGTGCTGTTGGAGTGCTCGTAGAGGGCCTGGATGACTTGGACGAGCCTCTCTTCAATGTGGAAGTCTCTGAGAACCTGCCATCGGCCGTTGTGCCACACCCGGTCGAATGCCTTCTTGGAGTCAATGAAGTTGTGGAAGAGGTCCTTTTGGTGTTGTAGAGATGTTTTTCAATCAGGACTCGGCAGTTGAAAATTTGTTCCACAGTGCTCCGCCTTCTTCTAAAAACCTGCTTGTTCTTCTGATAGCAGTTCCTCAGCCTTGGATTTCAGTCGGTGAGGATGATGCGAAGCATGACTTTGCTGGGGTGGCTGATCAGACTTATAGTCCTGTAATTTTGGCATTGTTTCAGGTTGCCTTTCTTAGGTAAGGGAATCACCAATGACTGGGTCCACTCGGCTGGCCACTTCTTTTCCGTCCAGATCTTCTGACAAAGCATTGTTAATGCCTCTGCGGTCTCTTTCCCTCCGTATTTCACCAGCTCAGCTGGGACATTGTCCACTCCTGGGGATTTCCCTGGCTTCAGACTCTGTATCGCGGCCTCAACCTCCTCCTTCAGTACTTGGAGATTGTTCTCATTCTCTGCGGGTCGTGGGTGTCCCGCAAAATGGATGTGTCCGGGTTGAGCTGGTAATTGTAGAGGCCCTCACAGTATTCTGTCCACCTCTTCAGGACTTCTTCATTCTCTGTCAGTAGCTTGCCATCCTTATCTTCGATGACCGCTGATCTTGTCCGGTTAGTCTTATTGAGGGTCTTGAGTGTGTTGTAGGCTTCTTTGCTGTTCCCTGCTTCCATGCCTTTCTCGATTGCTTCGCACTGCTCCTCTATCCAATTTTCCTCTCGGCTGTCTTCATCTTCTTCCTGACTTCTCTGTTCAACTGTTGGCACTGCATCCTAGCTTCGTCGCTGGAGTGTTTCTTTCCTCTTAGTTCCCGCCTCTTGTCACATAGATCTAAGACCTCGTTTGTAACCCAAGGCTGGATCTTCTTCTGCTTCTTTTTTTCCACAACTTCTTCAGCTGTTGTAGTTAGCACCTCTTTGATGTTATTAGCAAGGGTGTCTACATCGCTGTCCACTAAGTTGAGGGCAGCAAACTTCCCACCTACTTGAGCCTGGAACATCTCTGCAATTTCGGGGTCCTTCAACTTCTCTAGGTCGAAGCGAATGTGGGGGTTCTTTGGACAACGCTTACATTTTAGCTTGAGCTGGTAATGTCTGGTAATGCCTATATAAAGCTCTGAACATGGTCGGGTTTCCGTGCTGGGATCATGTGTATGTGGAGCGTGTGTCTGGTAATGCCTATATAAAGCTCTGATCATGGGCGGGGGTTCCGTGCTGGGATCGTGTGTGTGTGTGGAGCGTGTGTCTGGCCTGAGGTCAAGTGGTCCTGTAAGAGGCCAGGGTGTTGGGGAGACGTTTTGGGAAACCACAGGCGTAGCATATCGTAGAGATTTGAATCTGTGTGTGTGTGTGTGTGTGTGTGTGTGTGTGTGTGTGTGTGTGTGTGTGTGTGTGTGTGTGTGTGTGTGTCTCTCTCAATCGCTCCCTCCCTCTCTCTCTCTATCTCTCTCTCTCTCTTTCTTCTCTCTCTCTCTCTCTCTCTCTCTCTCTCTCTGTCTCTCTCCCCTCACTCTCTCTCGTTGTGTGTAAGCGAGTGTGTCTGTCAGTATCCCCTCTCTCTCTCTCCCTTTCTCTCACTCCTCCCTCTCTCTTCCTCTCATTCTCTCCCTTTCTCTCTCACTCTCTCTCTCTCTCTTTGTCCTTCACCATATACGAGAGAGAGAGAGAGAGAGAACGACAGGCAAACAGAGACGGGGAAAGAAGGACCGAGATCTTCAGATAGTGAGGCACCAAACGCGCCAGACTCTCTCTCTAACCACGTCACAGTTCTGACTGTTGACACAATTAAAAAGGTCAACGTCCGTTCCCGTCTTACAGACGGCCAGATTTGACGTTGGCGCCACAGCTTCTGCCATCAACTTCACTTCCAGGCAGACGGTGTCCTATTTACATATATATATATAGCTCTCATTCAACCATCTGTGAAGCTCTTTGAAGAGATACCGAGGGAGTAAAGTCGCGAGAACGATGGTTTTGGCTGGAAGAGAGGACGAAACAAAAGCGGAGGAGGCGGAAAGAGGGTGAGTAGGGAGAGTGAGGGGGATGGGGGACGATTGATCCATTTTAAGTGCGTATAGCGTTTTGATGAGCGATATTTTTTTTATTGACGTTCAGAAGATGAACGGTGTATTACCTATAGAGAAAGCCTCGGCCCAGACGACTTCAGTTTCTATACAGGAACTGGAGCCAACGTCAAAATCAGATTATTTTATTTCGTGTTCTATATATTTTCAAAAAACCTTGTGTTCTGTACATTGACACTGGGAAAATGGAGATAGGTAGGTAGACAGACAGATAAGTCTATGGGTGGAGGGACGGATAGATAAATAGACAGACAGATGGATAGACAGACAGGCAGTAGCTAGACAGATAGGTAGCTAGGTAAGTGGAGAGAGAGAGAGAGAGAGAGAGAGAGAGAGAGAGAGAGGTAGGTAAAAAAAAAGTAGGTAAGTAGGCAGGTAGGTAGACAGACAGACAGACAAACAGTCAAACTAAAAATAAAATGTTGACAAGATATGAAAGAAAAACCACTCTGAATTGCAAACAAAACAAAAGTTGGCGTGATATGAACAAATTAAGACAGTTGATTGGCATCGAGCACCTGACTTAGACTTACTTAGATTTAGATCCCCGCGTCTTGCGACGCATGAGGCAGTCAAGGCGCTCCACTGTGCACGGTCCTCAACCAGTTTGCTGGTGTCACTCCATCCTCTGTCAACGAGTCTGAGGTCTCTCTCCACTGTCTGTCGACAGCTCATCCTGGGTCGTCCTCTTTTTCTCTGGCCTGCTGGGGTCCATTTAATGGCCAGGCTTGCAGGTCTTGACGAGGGTCAACTCAAGACATGACCCAGCCAGCGGAGGCGCTATCTGCAGATGATGGTTGACACGCGGAGCTGTTCGGACCTCTCCCTGACCTCTTCATCTGGTATAAAGTCTGATTATTTGATGCCCAAGATCTTCCGTAGGCACTTAGTGTCAAAAGCTTCGAGTTTCTTTCCCTGGTGTGGTCTTCAGTTGCCAGGTTCCCTGCCATATAGTAGCGTTAAAATCACGCTGGAGTTATAAAACTTCAATTTGATTCAAAGGGAGAATTTCTTGCTGTTCCGTACTTAGTTCAGCTGACTGAATGCTGATGAACACTTGACCAGATATTGAAAAATAATCATGATAATAAAACAGTTCACTGGGCATACAAAGAGACCAAGATTGTTAAATATCGAGCGGATGACGATGATGAGTTTTCTGAGCTGTTCAGACCATGTGGAAACATTCTGTTCTTATTCAGGTCATCCCAAATGGCTCTCCATGGTGACAGCTCTGTCAGCACCACCTGTTTCCCAGCCCTCTGGCAGTTTCTGTGCACACAACTTCCTCTTTTTCACCACTCACTTTGACTCTGATATTCAATGTTGTGTGTGTCTTTATTAAGGGGAAAGGCGGAACGAAAATTTGACTACTACTTTTTTCAAAAATCGTCTTTTGTGTTTTTTGTATGTTTTTGTGCTCAAGAAAGTCTGTTGAAACCATCTGTGGTGTTCATTTTGTCTATTTTCACATTTTTCTTCGTTAAAAAAAATGACTTTATTTGAAGGGGTGGTGTATGAAAATTGCTCAACTTCTTTATTTTCAAGCGTCGTTTTTCTCAAAATCACTTTTTTTCGACAACGGTTGATGTGCAAGGAACACAATATCTCTGGATTCAGACTAGCTAGCTTAGTCATTTTTTTTCTTTTGATCAGAAATAATTTCTGCATGCAAATACTTTTATTTATGAGTCAAAACAGCACTTATCATTTGCTATTTCTATTTGAAAAAATCAAAAGCAGTGAAACTCGAAGCCTGATGAAAGATATGATAGAAATACAGTTCTTGTTATGAACTGGGTTTTTTTTTTTTTTTCATTCTTCATTATTTTGCCCTCATTTGTGGTCCCAAATCACACAAGAGCTTTGAAATCACCCATGTATTTTTTTCCATTTTTTTTAACATAAACGATAGGGGAAAAAAATGAAGAAATTTTTAAAGAACAATGTTTTAATTATCGCGCCACCTCTTGCCTTATCTGTTTTTTATTGTCTCCCGTGCTTTTACCATTTCTTCTCTGCGCAGAGTTCCTAACATGCTAACTTATCAATTACAACCTGGAGATCGTTCAGAGTTCACATAAGCTCTCCGTCCTGCTGTATTTATTTGCTGAACAAGATTTTTATGTGTCTTTCGTTGTATGGAAACATTTATCATTCATTTACTTTTGGGGTGAAACAGAGATGGGGACAAATTAAATGGGATGACTGGGTACCCCCCCCCCCCCCCCCCGCCCACCACCACCATAAGTACAGCCCAGTCTCATCCGCATTAACTCTTTCGCCACGTACTTGAACTGCATGGAGTTTCCCCCGGATACGAGGTGCTGTAGAGCTGTGTGCAAGAACGTAGTCCCTCTAGCTCTCCTAAGGCATGAGATTATACCGAAAGAAAGGCAAATTGTCTTCAAAATCAGTGTCAAGAGTTCCTTTGATTAGCCTATTGATGGCAAAGTGATGACACCAGTTGTCAAAGTGCTGAATGTATGTGCGAGATGTTGAAGGCGACAACGAATGCTCCACACACAGATGCATGCTACGTTGCGTGTGGAGAAACGTTGTGGCAAAAATTTAAGATGTGTAGTTTAGCTACCATGTCATTTTATTATATGTAAATATATATCAGCATTGTCTTTTTTTTTATCATTTCGTCATGTAGCTAGAACTTTTTTCCCAACTCGGTGACAGCCCTGAAGGACGTATGTGTAGCTGGCTTGGCTGTGAGTGACATAACTACAACTGTTTTCTTTTGAGTATTTAATGTATGTGTTCAAATTAGATAGGCCACCGCAGTGATTATAGTCCCGTGGTCAGACCACTCACTTCAAAAAGCCCAGGACAAACGCTGTTGAGCGTGGGTGCAAGTTCGCGCTCTCACTTGAACATAGCATCCCAATCTAACCAGCTGCAAGTGTGTAGCTGGCCCTCTTTTTAACGGCAGGAAAAGCAAAGTGTGTACCTGGCCCTATTTTTAACGGCAGGAAAAGGAAAGTGTGTACCTGGCCCTCTTTTCAACGGCAGGAAAAGCAAAGTGTGTACCTGGCCCTCTTTTTAAGGGCAGGAAAAGCAAAGTGTGTACCTGGCTCTCTTTTATAAGGCAGGAAAAGCAGAGTGTGTACCTGGCCCTCTTTTTAAGGGCAGGAAAAGCAAAGTGTGTACCTGGCCCTCTTTTTAACGGCAGGAAAAGCAGCAAAGTGTGTACCTGGCCCTCTTTTAAACGGCAGGAAAAGCAAAGTGTGTACCTGGCCCTCTTTTAAACGGCAGGAAAAGCAAAGTGTGTAACTGGCCCTCTTTTTAAGGGCAGAAAAAAGCAAAGTGTGTACCTTGCCGTCTTTTTAAGGGCAGGAAAGGGAAAGTGTGTACCTGGCCCTCTTTTAAACGGCAGGAAAAGGAAAGTGTGTGCCTGGCCCTCTTTTTAACGGCAGGAAAGCAAAGTGTGTACCTGGCCGTCTTTTTAACGGCAGGAAAAGCAAAGTGTGTACCTGGCCCTCTTTTTAAGGGCAGGAAAAGGAAAGTGTGTACCTGGCCCTCTTTTTAAGGGCAAAAAAGGAAAGTGTGTACCTGGCCGTCTTTTTAAGGGCAGGAAAAGGAAAGTGTGTACCTGGCCCTCTTTTTAAGGGCAGGAAAAGGAAAGTGTGTACCTGGCCCTCTTTTTAACGGCAGGAAAAGCAAAGTGTGTACCTGGCCCTATTTTTAACGGCAGGAAAAGGAAAGTGTGTACCTGGCCCTCTTTTTAACGGCAGGAAAAGCAAAGTGTGTACCTGGCCTTTTTTTAACGGCAGGAAAAGCATAGCAGCGTCAGAAAGGAGGAAGAGACACCGCTTCTGTAGGCACGATATCTTCAACCGGAAGCTGACCTCTCTCTCTCTCTCTCTCTCTCTCTCTCTCTCTCTCTCTCTCTCTCTCTCTCTCTCTCTCTCTCTCTCTCTTAATTAAAGAAAGAAGGCAAAATGCTAAACATATTACAAATTGTAATAATTATGCTTTCTTTATGAAAATGAGCGATTTAAATGCTTCAGAAATGATGAGACCACGAGCATTTAAAGGAAGTGGCTGTAAAATTCGATTGGCGCTGGAGAATGAAATTCCAGAACAGCTTTGATCGAAAGGGTTAATTGAGGTTTTGTGGCTTTGATTGTTCTTTTTCTTCAGACACTGTGGAGTGTTCTCATCATCGTTCACACACACACACACACACATGCACACAGGCACACACGCGCGCACACACACACACACACACACACACACACACACACACACACACACACACTACCCTGCTCACGAGAAGATGCGCCTGCGCTTTCACTGGATTAATATAACTCTAGGGGAGACTGGGGGGAGGAGGGGGGGGGGGGGGGAAAGGAGGAGAGAATAAGAAGTCGATGGCAGGAAATCAGCAGCCGCCAAGGCACAATATAATTAGGAAAACCTCTGTTACTTCGCTGGGCTGAGCGTAGGAGACGGGTAGGGGGAGGAGGGGAGGGGGGGGGAGTAAAACGGCGATTTCTCGAGCGAAATGTTCATGATACCGCGAGTCGCTTCTTGTGACACGGAATCATAAGGTTTCATCAGCACGCTATTGCATATCGATTTTTTCGGTCTGGGTCTCCGGGATTTCATATCGATATGTAGATTGTCTGCAATTTATTTCCCCTTGAATAATGATCACGAGGAAGCCAAAAAGAAGAAGGGAGTTAACAAGAAATAAAAAAACAAAACATGTGGTTCATTGGTGGGGTGCGATTCTAGGTTTTCGGCGATTTATTTCTTCACTGTCGTCGGTTGTTCTTGTTCGTTTGGTTTTTTTTTTCATCTGGATCTTTCTTTTTTTCTTTTCTTTTCTTTCTTTATTTTCTTCTTTCTTTCTTTTTTCTTTCTTCTTCTTCCATCTCTTCTTCTTCTTCTCTCTTCTTCTTCTTCCTGCTTCTTCTTTCTTCCTCCTCCTCCCCTCCTCCTCCTCCTCCTCCTCCTCCTCCTCCTCTTCTTCTTCTTCTTTCTTCTTTCTTCCTTCTTCTTTTTCTTCTTCTTTTTGGCTTCTTCTTCGGCTTTTTTTCTCTTCTTCTTCTTCTTCTTCTTCTTCTTCTACTTCGTCCTTCTCCTCCTCCTCCTCCCTCCTCCCTCCTCCTCCTCCTCTCCTCTTCTTCGTCGTCTTCTTCTGTATCCTCTTCTGTATCCTCTTCTTCTCTTCTTCTTCTTCTTTCTTCTTCTATATCCTCTTCCTTCTTTTCTTCTTCTTCTTCTTCTCTTCATCTTCTTCTTTTTCTTCTTTTCTTCTTCTTCTTCTTATTTATTATCTCTTATTCTTATTTTTCTTCCTCTTTCCTCTCCTCCTTCTTTCTTCATCTTCTTCTTTCTTCTTCTTCTTCTTCTTCTTCTTCTTTTTTTCTTCTTCTTCTTCTTTCTTTTCTTCTTCGTCTTCTTCTTCTTCTTAGAAGACTTCTACTAATCCTCCTCCTCTCCTCACGACTCTCCTCCTCCTCCTCCTCTCCTAGATGGATTCGTCTTCTTCTGTATCCTCTTCTGTATCCTCTTCGGTTTCTTTTCTTCGTCTTCTTCTTCTTTCTTATTCTTCTTTCTATAGGGGATTCTTCCGTTTTTCTTCTTCTTCTTCCTTCATCTTCTTCTTTCTTTTCTTCTTCTTTATTCTTCTGCGGTTTATATTATTAGGTTTCTTTCTCTTCCTCTCCTCTTCTTCTTCATCTTTTTTTTCTTCTGATTCTTCTTTCTATTCTTCTTCTTCTTTTTCTCTTCTTCTTCTTATTCTTCTTCTTCTTATTCTTCCTCCTCTTCTTGTGTTCTTATCTTCTCTTCTTCTTTCTGTCTTCTTCTTCTTCTTCTTCTTTATTCTTCTCTTCTATCTTTTCTTTCTTCTTCTTCTCTCTTCTTCTCCTCTTCTTCTTCTTCTTCTTTTTTTTTTCTTCTCTTCTTCTTCTTCTTCTTCTTCTTCGGTCTTCTTCTTTCTTCTCTCTTCTTCTTATTCTTATTCTTATTCTTATTTTTATTCTTCGTCGTCGTAATCGTCGTTTTCGTCGTCGTCGTCGTCGTCGTCGTCGTCGTCGTCCTTCTAGGCTAGAACTTTTTTTCCCCAACTTGGTGAGGGTCATGAAAATGTTCTGTGTAGTGGCTTGGCAATATAGGATAGAACTGGAACTGTCTTCTTTTGAGACTGTAATGTGTCTCTTCAAATACGAGAGGCCAGTGTCCTTATTGTAGTGCAGCGGTCAGACTTCAAAAAGCCCAGGTCAGACAACTGCCGGACATGGTTGCAACATACGTGCTCTCATTTGAACAACATACCATCTCCACTTTAAACCGTTGCAAGTGTGTGTGTGTGCCTGACCCTCTGCTTAACGGCTCGAACAGTAAAGCAGCGTCAAAAAGGAGGTAGGCACTACTTCCATTGGAACCATAGTTATCTTCAAACAAAAGATGCCCTCTCTCTCTCTCTCTCTCTCTCCTCTCTCTCTCTCTCTCTCTCTCTCTCTCTCTCTCTCTCTGTCTCTCCCTCTCTCTTTCTCTCTCCTCTCTCTCTCTCCCTCTCTCTCTCTCTCTCTCTCTCTCTCTCTCTCTCTCTCTCTTTCCTCCCTGTCTGTCTTTCCTCCGTCTCTCTCTTTCTCTTTCCCTCTCTCTCTCCCTCTGTCTCTCTTTCTCTCTCTCTCTCTCTCTCTCTCTCTCTCTCTCTCTCTCTCTCTCTCTTCTCTGTAGGACTAATTGCTCTTATACAAGTGAAGAAGACACAATGTTGATAGGTGTGCATTAGTAATGATTCTGCTTTGTTTACCGAAAAGGCGCGATAGACATGCTTCACAAATGATGAAAATTACGAGCATTTAAAGGGAATGACTGTCAAACTCAACTGGCGCTGGAAAATGAAAATTCCAGAACTACTTTGACGCCAAAAGGGTCAATAGTGGTTTTGTGGCTTTGATAGCTCTTTTTTCACATGTTGTAGAGTGTTCTCATCATCAGCCAACCGTCCAAGAACTACTGCTTCATTACTGGGAGAGAGGCTTCCAAAGCAGGGTAGAAAGGAGTGTGTGTGTGTGTGTGTGTGTGTGTGTGTGTGTGTGTGTGTGTGTGTGTGTGTGTGTGTGTGCGCGCGCGTGCGTGCGTGCGTGTGTGTATGTGGTGTGTGTGTGTGCGTGTGTGTGTGTGTGTGTGTGTGTGTGTGTGTGTGTGTGTGTGTGTGTGTGCGTGCGTGTGTGTGCGTGCGTGTACGGAAATGTAAGGGCGGGAGACGAAACAAAATGCACGGCATGTGCGCAGCAAAGTGATGAACTTCGTTTTACTTCTTAACCCATAATTTTATGAGGTTTCGGTCTTTAGATCACCACTTTGCATATATTTTCGGTTGGCCGGACTCCATCCTTTCATATTCCAATGGTTTTGTTAATTAGGGTTTTGATCCCGGCCATCTTTTTTTTTTTTTTTTTTTTTTTTTTTTTTTTTTTGGGGGGGGGGGGGGGTTCTGTTCAAATCATTGGAAATCGAAAAAGTTTCGTTCGCCACATTAAGGTCCCTTAAAAGTTAAAGACCATTCATCAAAGGTCGAACCACAAAGTAGAAACGGACAATTTAATTTTCAGGGAAGACGTTCGTTAATAATTTTTCATAAAACAGGCCAGACTTCTAGCAAAGAAGTGCAAAAAGATCATGCTCTTTTTCAAATCTAATTCATTTGTAATGCGCGCGCACGCGCGCGCACACACACACACACACACACACACACACACACACACACACACACACACACACACACCACACACACACACACACACACACACACACACACACACACACACACACACACACACACTACGCACACTCTATTCCTGTTCTTCTCATCTACTCCCCATTCACCTCTCATCACACAGAAACACATCCGCGCGCAGTGTCATCAGCACGTTATTGTATATCGATTTTTTTTTTTTTTTTTTTTTTTTTTTTTTTGGTCTGGGTCTCTGGGATTTCAAATTGATATATGAATTGTCCGCGGTTTATTTCCTCTTGAATAATGACCACGATGAAGCCATGTATAAAAAGGAAGTTAACGAGACATGAAAAAAAAAAACCACCTCGACATGTGGTTCATTGATGAGGTGCGATTTTTAGGTTTTCAGCTATTTATTTCTTCACCGTCGTCGTGTTCTTTTTTCTTTTTCTTCTTTTTCCTTCTTTCTTTCTTTCCTTCTTTCTCTTCTTTCTTTCTTTCTATTCGTTTGATTTTGCATTTCTACTTCTTCTTCTCCTCCTCTTCTCCTCCTCCTCCTTTCGTCTTCTCCTCTTTTCTTCTTTCTTCTTCTTCTTCTTGCTTCTTCTTTCTTCTTCTTCTTTTCTTCTTTCTTCTTCTTCTTTTCTTCACTATTGTCTTTTCTTCTTCTTCTTCTTCTCTTTCTTCGGTCCCCTACTCTGCTCTTTCTTACTCTTCCCCGATCCCCCCCTGTTTTTGTCCTCTCGGTCCGTGACCCCTCCCCCGCTAATTTCTCCCCCCCCCCCCCCCCCCCCCCCCCCCCCCCCCCCCCCCCCCACCCCCCCCCCCCCACTCTCTCTCTCTCTCTCTCCCCCTCCCTCTCTCTCTCTCTCTCTCTCTGTCTCTCTCTCTCTCTCTCTTCTCTGTCTCTGCTCTTCTTCTTTCTTCTTCTCCTCCTCCTACTCTTCTTCCTCCTCCCTCCTCCTCCTCCTCCTCCTCCTCCTACTCCTCCTCCTTCTTCTTCTTCTTCTCGTTTGTGCAGGCAGTTGTATGCAAATTCAAATATAAAACATGTGGCTTGCAAGGAAAAAAAGGAAAACTTCTGTCTGAATATGATCTGGGGATTGTATATAGATAGCTTCAATCGTTTCCATAAACAGAACATGCAGACATGGGAAAACTAAGGACAACAAGAACAAAAATGCTTTTTTCCTTTGAAAGTACGTGTCAGTCTGAAAAAAAAAAAAAAAAAAAAAAAGAAAAAAAGAGACCACTGAGAATATTATGTAAGATCAAAGACACGGGCAATGTGTTGGTAAGTTGAAATGAAAACCAATCCTAACGCCTTCTTCTCTCTCTCTCTCTCTCTCTCTCTCTCTCTCTCTCTCTCTCTCTCTCTCTATTCTTCTTCTTCTCTTCTTCTTCTTCTTCTTCTTCTCTTCTATCTTTTTTCTTCTTTATTTCATTCTTATTTATTATTATTTATTATTATTATTGTTATTATTATTCCTCCCCCCTCCTCCTCCTCCTCTCTTTATTCTCCTTCTTTTCTTGTTGTTGTTGTTGTTGTTGTTGTTCTTCTTCTTCTTCTTTCTTCTTCTTCTTCTCTCGTTTTTATAAAAACTGGATAAAAATAGAAAATAAGGAATGAAAGAAAAAACAACAAAACTTCTACCTGAACATGATATGAGATATGTATGGTAAAAGTCTGAACTGTGTCAATCCACAAAACATATAGACATGGAATGTGCGGTGTC